>VMDO01020430.1:10046-37625 GCA_007922755.1 Pedetes capensis | reverse complement strand
GCATTAAATCTATAGATTGCTTTTGGTAGGATAGCCATTTTTACAATATTAATTCTCCCTATCCAGGAGCAGGGGAGGTCTTTCCATTTTTTAGTGTCCTCTGCTATTTCTTTCTTTAATGTTTTGAAATTTTCCTTGTAGAGTGCTGAAGGATCTTTGGTTAGATTGATTCCAAGGTATTTAATCTTCTGGTGGGTTAGCAGAAGTCATTTTTGACTCTCTTTTCCTTTTATTCTTTGGAGTGACTACACTTAAGAAAGAATTTTGATTCCCAATGAAGTAATTTCTAGGCCTTCTAAATTTTTGTGTTAGTCAACCTTCTGTCACTGTGATAAAATACCTGAGTAATGAACTTAAAAGGAAGTAAGGTTTATTTTTGCTAAGTTTTGGAGTTGTCAGTCCAAGGTCACTTGGCTTTATTGCTTTGGGCCTGTGGTGCCATGGTATATCATGGCAGAAGTGTTGATGGAGGAGGCTCTTTTGGCTCATGCTGGCCAGGGTACATAGAGGCAGGAAGCATCTGGGGTCCCAGTGATCCCTTTATGGGAATGTTCCCAATGACCCAACTTTCTTCTACTAGGTCCTATCTTTTAAAGACTTCAGTTTTAAAGTCTCAGTAGTGCCACATGTTGAGAAGTAGGTCTTCAAAACATGGATTTTAGAGGAATATTAAAGATGCAAACCATAGTACTCTGCCTCTGGTCGCCAGAGACTCATGTCCATTCATATATTCATTCTATCTTCAATAGTCCCCACAGTCTTAACCCTTCTGTTGTTGTTAGGTGCTGTCGAGTCGTATCTGACTCATAGCGACCCTCATAGGGTTTTCAATGGCAGATTGTTTCGGGATTGCCTTGAGAGTGGGTTGCCACATCCTTCTCCATTTTTGCAGTGCTGGGAATCTAACTCAAGACCTCCGAGACTGCAGACAGGTGCTCTACCAACTGAGCTAAATCCCAGCCCTTAAACTTAGGTGTTGTTGTTGTTAGGTGCTGTCGAGTCAGTATCTGACTCATAGCGACCCTCATAGGGTTTTCAATGGCTGACTGTTTCAGGATTGCCTTGGGAGTGGATTGCCACGTCCTTCTCCCATTTTTGGGGTGCTGGGAATTGAACTCCGGTCCTCAGAGACTGCAGTGCAGCACTCTACCAACTGAGCTAAATTCCAGTCTTAAACTTAGGTGTAAGCCCTTGTAAAAGTAAAGATATAAGTTACATGTTTCCAAAATACAATGTCACAGGGTAGACATACCCATTCTAAAAGGACATAATAGGGTCACCAAAAGGAAGGGTCAGGCCAAAGCAAGACTGAAATGTAGCAGGGAAAACATGAAATCCTCTCCCTGCCTGTTTGGCATCCAGGGCACGATGTGGGCACCAAAGAGCCTGGGCAGCCCAGCTCCTGTGGTTTTGCTGGGTGCAGCTCACACGGCCTCTGTCTTCTGATGGGTTTGCTCTTCTAGTGGCTTTCCTCAGCAGACTTTCCACCTTCCCCAGCACCACAGAAATGGGGGAAAGACATGGCAGTCCTTTCCCAAAGCAATTCTGATACAATCAGCCATTGAAAACCCTATGAATAGCAGAGAAGCACTGACATAGTGCCAGCCATGTCACAGTGTTGGAATATATTTCATTCTGTTATAAGTAGCATTGCTGCAAGTCAGACCCAACTCAATAGCACCTAACAATAATAACAACAGCATTTCTAACTTCCTGGGGCCTCTATTATTGCATGAGAAAGTCTCTCTTGCAGTACTAAGCAGCCATGGTGAGCTATAGCTCATAGCCACATGATCATGAGGGAACTGACTGATAACTTTACATTGTCCTGTGTTGGTAAACTATGATATTTGGTAGGTTAGCTGTATCCAATGCATTTTTAACTTATGATATTTTCATCTTGGTTTGGTTTATTGGGATATACACCAACCAAATTGAGAGGCATATCTGAGATGAAAGGAAAAGAACAAAGATAGGTGTCTATGTAACTAACTTTAGATAGTCAAAGTCATTCTTTCCTAAAGTCATTCACTTATTTATTTATTTTTTTGTTGAGATAAAATGACAAGATAATTTGCTAATTGTTATTGGAATAGTGATTTTCAGGTGATTAACCAGGGATAAATTAAAGGATTGTTGATCTATGTTAAAGGCACAGTTGAAGGCAAATACAAAAAATTGTAATGGTAAGCAAGTAGTCAGTATATAAGCTCATAAACAAGAATTGATAAAGGAAAGAAAATTTTATGGCTGACTTTTCTTTGTCTTTTTCTTTTTCTTTTTCCTCTCTCTTTCTTTCTTTCTTTCTTTCTTTCTTTCTTTCTTTCTTTCTTTCTTTCTTTTTTAAGTTTTGGGATGTTGAACCCAGGGCCTCATGCATGCTAGGCAAGTACTTTATAACTGACCCACATCCCTAGTGCTCTTTTCAATTTTTATTTAGAGATAGATCTCCAGGATTTCCTTGAGTTGCAAACTGCCTGTGTCTTCAAACTTAAGATGGGCTTGTCTCTGCTCAAGAGTTGTTGGGATTATAGGCCTATGCTATGGTGTCTGGCTGAATTTTCATATTTGAAGAATGATACTGGCAATATTGTGGGAAATAAGCCACAGAGAGACCGGTTGAGAAGTAGGAACTCCTATTATGAGGCTAATCCAGGGGCTATTGCTGCATAACCAAAATCTTTCAAATTTAATACCTTAAAACAATCATACTAATATATTCATGGATCTCATGGGTCAGGAATGCAGACAGGGTCCAGCAAGGATGGATTATTTCTATTTCATGATGTCTAAGGCCTTGTGAAAGATTCTGCTGGTGAACTGATGGCAGTGGGCTGGGATCACATAAAAGCTTGTTCACTCATCTGGCTGGTCCCTGAACAACCAAAAGAGAAGAGTAGGGCAGCCAGGAGAGCTCCTTTCTGTGGCCACTCCACATGACACAACTTACTTCCCATGCTGTCAAACTTTAGCTCTCCTTCTAACCTGGTTCCTCAGGGCTTCAGTTATGGTGTGGATGTTTTAGCAAACAGGTAGATACTGACTCACTTTTTATGATCCAGCTAGGAAAGCTGCACAGAGTTACAACATTTTATCACTCGTAGGCAAAACACAAAACCAGCCAGGTTCAAGAGAAAGGAAATAATTTGCCCCTTATAATGAATAAGCAGCAAAGAATCTCCAAAAGAGCCTAAGTAATAATGAATGAGAAGTTTTCTTGTATCCAGATTTGGCAAATACAATCCATCATGAGACCTTCATTCATGAGAGTAAAAAGATTTGAAGCTTGTCACAAATGTAGTGAGGGAAGAGCTGGAGAGACAGGCTTCAGTTTACAATATTATCCATCCACGTAACTGACCGAGTCTCCTAAGACTTCTTCCTTTTTGAGGACATGGCAGGATTCAGGTGTATGGGCAAAAATGCTACTTGCTAAAATATGCTCGCACATATTCTATGTCTCCATAGTTCCATTTTGCTATTTATTTATTTATTTATTTATTTTAAATGTACCGTGAAAACAATTGTATAGGCTTATAAAGGGAGAGAAGTTACAGGCTTTTAACTGAGGCTACACAGAAGGTATTAAGAGATATGGGACTAAAATACCAGAGAAATAAAACATTATATATAGACTCTTTTTAGAAATTTGAATGTAGTTATAAGCTTTCAGAATGGCATGAATACCTCAATAGGAAAGGGAAAGAAAATTTGAATATTGGAAGAGATAACTGATACACTGCCTTGGGAAAATGTAAAATATTTGGGTGAAGTATAAAACTACCTGGTATAAGTCAGCCTTTTCCTCGGTCACTTATCTTGTTTCATTTTTGAGGCCTATGAAAGTATTTTATATTCTTCATACAAGTGGATGAAGTGGTATGCCATTATGTTTCTTTTTTTAACTGATTAAATATATGTATTTAAAAATCTTTTTTTGATTCCATGGATCTCCTTGATGGAAGGTAACAAGTTAGGGAAGCTCACATCCCATACAAGAATCTCAAACTTCCCTTGGATGCTTTGATCATTTGGGTGTTTGTCCTTTTTGTGCCTCATTTTTGTCATCTGAAATAAAAGAATGAGCAAAAATGCATGGTAACCTGAAAGACCTTTATAACAGTAATTGGAGGCAGTAATGCAAAAAGCATTTATGCATTTATTTAAAAGACTTCCTAACTCAGGTAGAGCCAAGGATTTGTCCTCAAGATGGAAATTCAGAACCAGGGCTGGGATTTGCCAAATCAAAGCATGTCATAGAAGCCAGGAGGGAGTCTTTCCTCAAAACATTTACACAGAGATCTCAGAGGGCTGCAAACCCCCAAATGTCAAATACGAATGGCTGTGCCTGCTTTTGTTTCTCATACTCTACATAATCAACTCTCCACACTAATCTGATTTCAAAGGGAATTTTGAAAATGCAATGAACAGAGTAGCAAATTAAAAATTAGGATTTGGTAGCTGTTTACTATTGATATTTATGAAAAGAATTGCTTTGTTTGCTTTGCTTGTAAAGCTAATAGTTCTAGGAGTTTTCAGTTTGGAGCTTTGTTTTCTAAAAAGAGATCCCCCCAAATATAAACATTTCAATAAGATTATTTTGTGCTTTTAGAATATGTTAGTGTAAGTTAGCCGCCAACTATTTGAGCTAAAGCTACCTTTCAAGATAAAATTCTCCATAGGATTTTTTCCTCATTTATCTTGACACCAGTTGTTCTAATTTTTACTCTGAGAAAGTTACTTTTTTGCTTTTAATAATAAATTTCTGAAATATTGATGTTTAATGACTAGGCGAAGGGTCAGTTGAAACTAAAGTGTAGAGGTATTGAAAGTAGATTTATTTACAAATTATATGACCTTGAGAAATTTACTTATGTGTGACCTTGAGAAATGTACTTAAATCTTCAGTTTTCTTGTCACATAGTGGAGACAAATAGAACTACTTTTCTTCTTAAGTGTCTTGCCAATGTCAAATGCTACACTTTTAGTCAGCTATCATTTATTGAACACCTTACATTTGGAAAAGAACAGATGGAGAGGCTGCAGCCCTTAAATTTTAGGAGAACTCTGTTTTGGAAGAAAAGAAAAAAAAATCCCTCCTATATTAAACAATTGGTAATTGTAATGCTATACCGGGAATCTTTATCACTTACTTTTAGACATAAAGCAACATATTAAATTGTTCTGTTTCATCAGTAGGGATTTTCATCATTGACTTCAAATAAACAGAAAACATTATCTTTTTCAAAATAAAATTTTAGCTATATGAAAACCTATATCTTACTTGACAGTTGATTGTATATATACAAAGATTCTGAAATAATTTGTGTTGAATTTTATGTTAGCATATCAGGTCCAGCAATACAAAATAAAACATAACAAAAGAACAAGAGCATCTTAAATCCCTCTGGAATTTGCCACTTATTTCTGCAAATCTGAAATACAGCACTTATTGCATAATATCTCACTTATTTGTCTCCTTGTGAAGTTTGCTGGGTATCCAAGATTCCAAGAGGAAGAAGAGATCAAAAAAGAAGTAGCGAATAGGACAAAAGGTAATGAGTTGCTGATGAGGTCTTGCTGAGAGCTCTAGTAAAGATGCCATGGCATAACTTGAACATGGGTGGTTTTGACAAGAGCAGTTTGAGTGTGAGAATTAGAAGCCTGGATGAAGTAGATTAAAGAGACGATTGCAAGTTAGGGAATCAGGAGAGTAATTATAGACAGACAATTTTGGAGTTTTCTAATTAACTGAGGAAAATGCACACTTGCCACAAAGAGCCTGGAACCTAAGAATTTGTTATTGTTGCTGAGATGGAAGATCATCTCAATTCTGTGCTGGCAATGATAGATGGGTAGAGATGGAAGCATGAACATTGGTCTTGGAGAGAAGCTGGGGGATTTCATCCAATGACATAGGCGGGCAGAGTATGTAAATTCAGATAAAGATAAAAGGTAGGTCTATCTATTGAAAGGATTTTGGTGCTTTTATTTTGTTGGAAATACAAGGCTCAAAGTCAATATGTGAGAATCAGTTTGCAGAAGGGATGTTGGCGGTAAAAGGAGAGAGTACTAGAAATACAACTGTCTTTTGGGGAAGGGGTCAGTGAATTGAGCACAAAATATATTAGGGCTTCCAGGCAAGGCTAAAATTGTCCTTAACTGCCATCTTTGATCAGAAGCTGTCTGTTTCTTTCTTCCATTTTCAGTTATATAGGCTTAGATTTGTAAAAGGATGATCGAGTTTAAACAGGAGTTAAGATTTCCTATTAAGTAAATGGAGGAGGAAAAGGACAAGAAAATGAAAGTCTGGGAAAGGTGAATGAGATCCTCTTTCTTCTATCTTAATGTTCTTTTCCAATCTCAAGGCCTGAAATGCACCCATACCCTGACATCTTCCAAAACCTATCATCTTAGTCACTAAATTCAATGCTCACATTTCCAGCTATGAACATTGATGTCTACTATGCATCTCAACCTTACAAAGCCCTAGACCAAAGTCTCTATCTTCCCCTCAAAACCTCCTTCCTGTCAGATTCTTCCTCATCTCAATGTATGGTACCTCTGTTCTTACACAATATAAAATCTTGGCATCGTGATTAAGAGCCATCTTGATCTGACACCTTTTACATCCTCTCCATTTGCAAACATTGTTAACTTGTCCCTCAAAATGTATCATTACCTGGCCACGTCTCATCTCATTTCACTGCTACCCACTGGCTTAAGCTGTCCTCATCTCCTGCCTGCTTTTGTTGTCCCTGGTCCTACTCCATAAATGACACTCTAACACCAGCTTGATGGGATGAATGGTCTTTTTACAACACAAATTAGTTGTTGCTCAAAGCATGCCAATGGTTCCTTACCCTATCCCCAAACAAACAAACAAGCAGCCAAGTCCTTAAAGTAGACTAACAGGGTTTATAGTTCTTACCTCTTTCTCTCTGACCTTGTCTTCTACCACTCTCTTGGTCCCTGAACTGTCAAACTGGCCCAGTGGGTATTCCTGGAATATACCAGTTAGTCTTTCTCCTTGGTAATACTCCTCCATGGAATCCTCTTTTCTTAGATATCTGCATAGCTTGATGCCTGGTGAAGTTGACTCTAACCACCCTCTGCCCCAGCCCCTGGTACTTTCTGGCCTCCTTTCCTGCCTTGTATTATTCCATTTGCCTTGTATGTGATGTGTAGAACTCATATTTCAAATAATTGGTCTGGTGTTTAATTATTGTTTTGGCAATAACTGACCAAAGACAAGTGCCACTATTATAGAATAATAAATATGAATTATAGTTAAATATTAGTTTTAAATTTTATTATTAAAAATACAGCCATCAATTTTGCAAATCTTGACCTTACAGAATGGTAGTAATCCCTTCTCAGCATTGTCAGCTGCTGTATTGTGATGCCAAATCGATACTAACTTTCAAACACTAAGAATTTTATTTACTAACTCTGCTTACATAAGGCACTTATGACAGAGATAGTCCCAATACGCTTTCAAGTTTTCACTTATCTCTGTGAGTAAATAGCTAAGTGAAGACATCTCATTTTTATCTCTTAGATCAAAAGATTTTGTTAATGGTGATTATGTAATTTCTCCAAAACAGTCTCATAAATCACACCTTTTATATTGCTAGATAAAAGATGCTTATTGAACATTTTCAGAAATAAAACTTGAGTTTGTTCTACTTTTTTATTCCTGATATTTTCATTTTGTACAATACAGATAAGTGCTATTTTGTTTACAAAGTAATAAGAAAACATAGGACTGCAAATATGGAAATGGAGTGAAAACTGGTTTGAAGATAACTGTATTATCTTTTAATTTCCGCTGGGTTCTCAGCTTCCATTACATAGACACACATTTTAGCACCTGCTGTGGCATAAAATGCTATATAAGAAATACATACAGTTTCCAGAAAATAAACTGTTCTCACTGCAAACAAAAGTTCATCCTAGCTGGGCACCCTGGCACATGCCTGTCATCTTGGTGACTTGGGAGGCTGAGGCAAGAGGATCTCAAGTACAAAAACCAGAGCCAGGCTGTACAAGTTAGTGAGACTCTGTCTCAAAATAATAAAAAATAAAAAGTGGGCTGGCAGTGTAGCATCCAACTCAGTGTCAGAACATTTGCCTAGCATGCACAAGGCCCTGGGTTCTACTGTAGCACTGAAAAAAAAAAAAAAAAGCCATCCATTTCTATATTATTATATGCAAATTGAAGCACAAAACATTCTTCTGCTCCAGAATCTGCTTTTAAGAATGTAACTGCTGCAGTTGTATCTTGCTAGAATATATATAAGAGCATAACAAAGCAATAACAGAATCTCTTGTATGTTAGAAGTTTATCTTTTCCTGAAAAAGAATGATGAGAGTGGTTGTCTTTCCGATAGGCAGAAGTTTATTTATGTATACATGGGTATAATCACTTTATGAGCACCTTATTGAAGGGTGTTATTTTCTAATCTTTAAATATTTTTTCTCACAGAATCACTATATCATTATCTATATGAAGTCCAGAAACGCTCAGCTAGTTAGTAAAAAAATAAGCATTGTTGAATTTCTAGTGAACCTACAGACTTTCAAGCATATGTACACACACTAAAAATCTGTTGACATTGTATATCCCAGTGACTAATCAATTAGAACACAAAGAAAGCATTTAATTATATCACAGAACTTTGTGTGTGCTGTGTAGCAAACCGTAATGAAAAAAGGACAAATAATTTTGATAACTCAGTTTCCTAAAGAAATTTAATCTAGGATTCATAAGTTTTATAAATCATCCAAATTCTTTGTTTTGAAGATTCTGAAAAAAATATTGCCAACTTGTTCCAATCATTTGAACAAGAATTTTATTTCAAAATTCTTGTATCCATCATTGTACTCATAATGTCAAAATTTTAAAGAATTTTCTTTCTAGGTCATTTTTGTAGTCTTATTTTTTCATTTGGCTAATGAGGAAGCAAATTGTTTGATGCCTCCTTTTTTTTCTCTTCTTCCTATATTCTGCATAAAATGTAACTCAAAAGTTATGTATCATGCATGTTGTGTTCTCTGATTTTGGAGACTCTGATGAAATTATAAGCAGGCAAGTTAATGCTCTGATTTTAGTTTCTCTCTCCAAATGGTTTCTCTCTCCAAATGTGGTATACAGAGGGTCACTATGTATTGGACACTGACTTGACAGCATCTAACAACAACAATAGCAACTCCAAATAGTGAAAAAATACCTGAGTAGGAATTGGTTTTGAAAGATGTGTCACAAAAGCTGTTTCAATAATTAAAAACTAAATATTATTCTCAAAGGCTACTTGTTCTGTTTTAGGAATATTAATAATATTAGAAATATTCATTATTCTATTTAATATACTTTTGATTAGATATATAAGTCTTTAAAATTTTATACATCATGCACTCTTTCAATTTGGTAACTATATTGACCTCTTTAACTAAAGTCCTTAATATTTGCTTTTGTTCATAAAACTGAGTTTTCACAATTGAATTTAATATAGTATTTTTCTACTTAATAATAAATATATATCAAATGTTTGTAAGTTGCAACCAGTCCATGAAGTGAATTTTACTCCAAATTAAATATAGAATGCACACGTGTATTTGAAATTGAATACAAAGATGTTAGCAATAAATTTGAATACAATTCTCTATTCATATCATGACACTGTTGTATATATTTAATATATAATAGCCTATATAACTGTGTGGTAATTACCCATGCAAATTTCAGTGACTTTAAAAATTATATTGAATCATTCAGTTACTTACTTTTTCAAGACTCAAAGCTTGAGGTTGAATACCAGATTTAGTTTATATGCTATAGACAAAGCTGAAATTTGGTATATTTATATTATTCAGCATATTTTTATTTAATATCATCAAGATATAATATTGAATAAGTAGAAGACAATAAAGGCATATATTTGTATGTTGAGAAGATATAGAAGCCATATTTTTACTGTTTATCACTGACCATAAAAGTAAGTCCACACCATGGAAGCTGAGTGTTTTCTGTTTTGTTCACTTCTCCATTCCAGAGAAATTCCTGATGTATTAACTTTGTTCAATTTTGAACGAAGGAATAACTGAATGAATGGTTTACAATAAACAGTCATTATTAGGCCTAAGGAGGAATAGACAGACATGAAGTTGCTAAAGAAAATATGAAAAAAAATGATAGGTTCAAAATGCTAGATGTCCCTATTGATGTTCAAACCACTTTGTAGATGAGCTAATAGAGGTAAAAAGCTGAAAATACGGGAGGTGATGGTTTTGAAGTTGGAACAGTTAATGATAATGGCGGTGTCTAGGCTGTGACACACCAGTGTATATTTGAGGCAGAATAAGGGTGAAGAGGTTCAGAAACTGAGATGGAATATGCTCTTGAGATATGCTGTTTCAATTTTGTCATAATAGCTTTTTGAAATTTACTGTGGAAGCACATGTCACTAACTGTGTGATGTTTGGACACCAGGCTATTCCATACTTCTGCTTTCTCAGCACCTGTAATTACCTTCCTTACAGTCTGAGTTTACATAAAAACAGATTTATGATAAAGTGACAGAGATGAGTGTTAGAACACAGATTTAGGTGCTCTAAAAATGCCCAACAGGTAAAGAGCTTAAAAAATATAGAAGTTTACTTTTTTCTCACATCCATCTTATTGTGACTGCCTTAAGTCCCTAGACCTACCAGGTTGTTATTTTTCATAGTCCTATCCCTAAGAGTCATGACTCTATGGCACCTAACAACAACTATTAACAGCACCCAACAGACTCTGTCATAGTCATTCCCAATGACCACCCTGCCCCACCTTCTGAAGTTTAACATCTACTTTCCCCAATGTTTAGAAGTTACATAAATGGAATCACACAATTCATGTTCTTCTGGGTCTGGCTTCTTTTACTCAATATTATGTTTGTGCATTTTATGTATATGGTACTAGTTGGCACTATTTGTTTACTTGGCATACACCATTTCATTTTATACATTACCAAAATATATTTGGTCATTCATATTGCAGTGATGGACATTTGGGTTTTTTTTTTTGAGTTTGAGACAAAGGGTTGATGAGAAGAACATTCTTGTGCATACTTTGGTTGAAATGTGTACATATTACACATATTTCTTTTTATTTTTTCTTTTTTATGGGAGGAGGATATTGAGGTATTAAACCTGGGGCCTTGCACATGCTAGGCTGGTGCTTTACTACTGAGCTGCACCCCAGACCCACTTTAAATTTTTTAAATTTTGAGATAAAGTCTTGCTAAATTACACAAGCTGCCTCTGGACTAGAACTCATGATCCTCTTGCCTCAGCCTTCTGAGTAACTGGGATTATAGGAATGAGCCACAGCTCCTAGTATAAACTTTAGATTTTTTTTTTTCAGTACTGGGGATTGAACCCAGTGCCTCATGCATGCTAGGCAAGTCCTCTGCCACTGCATTTCACTCTTATCCTCTAATTCCTATTGAGTATTGTCTGGAAGTGAAATTGCTAGTTTATGGAATGAACATATGGTTAACTTCAGTAGATGATGCCAAGGAGTCTTCCAAAGCAATTATACCAATTGACCCTTTACCAGCAATCAGACAGAGTTCTAGTTGACTTGTTTTTTGCCAACAGTAATTTGATACTAAAGTAGAAAAATTAATGAGGCTGTTTCCACATGTAAGGAGATTGGGATTGACACTCCATCCTAACAATGTTAAAAGATAAAATATCAACTCTTCTTAGATCTGTAGAAAATGTAAGGTTGCAGTGAAAGCTGTTCTCCCAAATTGGAGAGACAGATGGGCAGAAACAGAGAATCACAGCTTATGAGACCAAAAATTCACGAACTGGAACCTTCACAGGAACCAATTCTAGGGTAGGAAATCCTGAACTGTGATTGATGAAATTGCTGGAGGTCCAGTGAGGATAGCTCAGAGAGATACAGTCTCCAGGAGGACCCAGTCATGTAGGGACTGTCATATTTTCAGTGTTTTACTCAGGAGCTTGATCAGGTTCTTCTAGTGAATATTGGAGAACAATTCCTTGTGCTTCTAGCAAAAGAGGGAGAAAATAAACCATCTGGAAATATGGCCTAGCACTCTTTTTTTCTTAACAGGGTTTGTCTTCAGATAACACTACTTAACCAGAACCTTATCTGCTGAGGTTTTATAAAAGCCTACCTGACTTTGGAGAAGGGAAAATCACGATTACCGATCAATATTTCCTTCCATATGAGAGAAGGGAACTATCCAACTGCAGCCCTGAAAGTCCTATAATCCTGTCTGTGTGAGGTAAAAGGAGAAGCACTTGTAAAGTTTACATTCAGGAGATATATTATTGTTGGTGCTGGGTGCCATTGGTTCAGATCCCATTCATGGTGACCTTATGTACAATAGAATAAAACGCTACCCAACACTGTGCCTTGCACATGATCTTTTTATATTTAAGCCCAATGTTGTAGCCACTGTGATTCTTCTCATTTTGAGCTATGTCACATCAGCAAAAGGAGGTCCAAGGGGCTTTATTCCATTCTCATCATTTAGGTTGACTCTTCTTTAAGGAAACAACTCTTCCCCAGTTGTTTTCTAAATATCTTCTTGCCTGGGGGGGGGTGTTCATTTTCCCACACTGTATTTGACAGTGCTTCTCTGATATTCATGGGATTTCCAATAGCTAGTTGTTTCAGGAGTGGGCTGCCAGGTCCTTCTCCCTAGTCTCTCTTAGTCCAGAAACTCAGTTGAAACCTGGCTACCATGGGTAGCCTTGTTGGTATCTGAAATATCAGTGGCATAGCTTTCAGCATCACAGTACCATGTAAGCCCCCAGGGCATGAAAAGCTGACAGACACATGGGGGTCTGGAGATAAAGGCACAGTAAAATATGGAGCGATATAGAACTAAAGAATGCTTCCGCAGCCTCTACATTTTACCATCACATTATTAAAGACCCATTTACAACAGTACTTTCTACCTAGTTCATCATGTCCACCAGCTATCAAGGAAACATCACATGACATACTGAAAACAAAACAAAACAAAAAACAAAACAAAAACAAAAACCAGATCGTAGAGACAGAGCAAGCTCAGAACCAGCTACAGACATGGCAGAGGTACTGAAATTTTTTCACCAAGAATTTAGAACAATTTTGATTATTATGCTAAGAGCTCTAATGGATTAAGTAGATGGCATGCAAGAACAGTGGACAATGTAAGTAGAGAAATGGAATCATAAGAAAGAGGAAAAACAACAACAATGAAATGTTAATGATCAAAGACACAGTAACAGAAATGATGAGTGCCGTTGGTGAGTTTACTGTTAGACTGCACACAGCTGAAAAGAGAATTTCTGAGCTTGAGGGTATTTCAGCAGAAGCTTCCAAAACTGAAAAGCAAGCAGAACAAAGACTGAAGAAAGAAGAGAAGAAGAAAAAGAAGGAGGAAGAAATGGAGGAAGAGAAAGACAAGGAGAAGACAATGATCTCAGAATATTATATTCAAGAACAGTGGGGCAACTATTAAAACATGAGTAAGCCAGCTTCCATGGAACACATTTGTAATTGTAGCAGCTCATGAGATTGAGGCAGGAGGATCATGAGTTTAAGGCCAGAGGAAACCTATGCAGTTTAGCAAGACACCATCACAAAATAAAAATTAAAAAATTAAAAACAAAGGGGGTCTGGGGTGCACCTCAGTGGTAGAGTGTTTGTCTAGCATGTGTGAGGTCCTGAGTTCAGTCCCCCAATACTGAAACCAAAAAACCAAAACCCCACCACCATCACCAAGAACATATGAATATTGAGAATACCAGATGGAGAAGAGAGAACAGATGAGAGATTTGAAACAATAATGATCAAAAAATTCCCAAATTAGTGTTAGACAACAAGCCATCATTTCATGAAGCTCAGAGAATGCCAAAGAAGTGCCAAAAGACTACACCTAGGCATACTCCTTGGTATTGAACCAAAGGAGTTGAAAACTCCTATCCACACACAGATGTATATAGCAGCTATATTCATATTTGCCAAATCTTGTAGTAACCAAATAACTTCCCTTAATTGGCAAATGGATCTAGACAGTGGAATATTATTCTGTGTCAAAAAGAAATGAGCTATTAAGCTATGAAAATATGTAGAAGAACTTTAAATACATATTACTTAACATTAGAAGCCATCTGAAAAGACTACATACTATATAAATCCAGTTACAGAACATTCTGGAACAAGCAAAAGTATGGAGATGATAACAAACAAACAAACAAACAAAACAACCACCAGTGGTTACTGGGGATTAGTTGGAAAGGAAGGATGAACAGAGCACAGGGATTTTTTTTTTTAACAATAGTGAAAATACTCTGTAAGATACTATAATACTTGGCACATGTTTTTATATGTGTGTAGAAATCTATCGAGTGTACAAAATCAAAAGAGAACCCTAATGTAAGTTGTGGACTCTGGATGATAATGATGTGCCAATGTAGGTTTATTGGTTTTAACAAATGTTATCACTCTGGTGGAAAAAACTGAGAGTGGAAAAAGTTGGACATCTGTGGGGCAGGGAATATATGAGAATTCTGTATAGCTTCCCCTGAATTTAGTTGTAAACATAAAAGTGCTTTAAAAAATAAGTATTACAGAGGGAGGGAGGGAGGGAAGAAGGAAGGGGGAGACAGAGAGGGGGAGAGAGAGAGAGAGAGAGAGAGAGAGAGAGAGAGAGAGAGAGAGAGAGAGAGAGAGAGAGGACATAGTTAGAGACTTTGGTAGAGGAAAATAAGTATCTTTAGGAAACTTCCTTCAGAACTTTGGGGGTCTCCTTGTAGAGGATTTAGAGCTGGACCAAGGTGGTGCCCCCTGCATTCTTGCCTTGAGCATCTGCCTGCCAGGACCCCTCTGCCTTCCCCTCCCTGGAGCTTTTCTCAGCCCTTGAGCTAGTGATTCTCCTCCGTGGTCACAGACCCAGGCACTGCCAAGGATTTTTCTCTCTTGGGGCTTCCCTGACTGTATGAGATTGGATCTGTGTGTATGTGGGGGAGGGGGGGAAGGGTGTTAAGTTACCTAAATATTTTTCAATATATTTTGTTTTATGATAAAATAATAAGAATTATGCAATTAGTACTAATCCAATAGCCTGGAGCTATAGCTCTGTGGCGTCCAATCCTGTCAGATTTCAGAAGCTAAGCAGGGTCAGGTCTGGTTAGTACTTGGATGGGAGACTGTCTGGGAACACCAGGTGCTGTAGGCTTGGGAGAAGGACCTGGCAACTCATTCTCTGCCCCCCTTCCCCAACCAAAAAAAAAAAAACAAAACAAAACAAAAAAAACCAATCAGCCATTGAAAACCCTATGAGTAGCAGAGAAGCCCTAACAATATTGTTTGGACACTAACTTGATGGCACCTAACAACAACAATAATCCAATTAAGACAACTTTAACTCAGTTGGTAGAGCACTGCTCTGCAGTCTCTGAGATCCCGAGTTTGATTCCCAGCACTGCAAAATGGGAGAAGGACATGGCAACCCACTCCCAAGGCAATCCCGAAACAGTCATTGAAAACCCTATGAGGGTTGCTGTGAGTCGGATACCGACTTGATGGCACCTAACAACAACAACAACAGTTTTGGATAGAAATTGAACAGACAAAATTCATGAATAATCTTATCCAGGGATTTAGATTAGCTTTGTCAAGTTGTCCTTATTTTTGACACTACCAGTGACATCTTTAGATAAAGAATTTTTAAATAAATTCATATCTATCTCAAAAGAAGAATTTAAACATCCTCTTTGAAGTAAACTTACAAAACACACCCATGTAAAGAAACAACTTCCGTAAAGGAGTCCTTCTATACAAAAATGAATTTTTATAAATATATTAATCAACCTGCACTTGCATCTCAAAAATGGTACCTCCTGACAATTTTTGAAGTAAGTTATTCTTCATTTTGTAAGTCAAAATGAAAATGTTTTCCAACTATTCTTTCATGTTAGTATAGATCATATCAAGATGCAGTGTGTAGCAGTATAATAACAAAAATTCAAAACTATTTTAGAGGCTATATGGTGGTGGTTCATCTTTAGCAGTAACAGCTCTTATATAATATTTTAAGATGAAATTTTTCTTTATAAACTTATTTTATGTTTGATAGCAATAGATTAGTATTTATCATTGAGTGATGTGGAAATATTCTACAGAGAAAATTTGGAGTGAGTTAAGCTTAAAGTCACTTGAAAATTCTAGAGACTGGGAATGATTCAAGGAATAATCAGAAGTTTTTTGTCACATCTTTGACAGGCTTAGGTTCCACAGGCTTATTCATTGCTAAATCCTACGTGGCAGTCAAAGGGAGATTATGCTATGGAAAGAGGTTGCCAGAAGACCCAGATTGGTGCTGAATCTATACAAATAGATTGCCACTTTTTGAAGACTGAAGAGTTTTTTTTTTTTTTTAAGTTTCACTAAATAGGATATAGTATGTTGTTGTTGTTGTTAGGTGCCATATAGTCGATGTCCAACTCATAGCGACCCTATGTAAAGCAGGCAAAACACTATTATTGGTGCTTCTCTGCTATTCATAGGGTTTTCAATGGTGGATTGATTTTTGGGAGCAGGTTGCCAGGTCCTTCTCTGAAGCCTACAGTATCTGGTGTTCCCAGGTGGTCTCCCATCCAAGTACTAACCAGGCCTGACCCTGCTTAGCCTCTAAGATCTGATGGGATTGGATGCCACAATGCCATGGCTGCAGGCAGGCTATAGTATACTAAAATAAATATCCAAAGCAGCTCTCATATACCATTTTTTCTGAAGAAATCTATATATTCTTCAAAATTATCTCAGATGTTTAAAACTGTTGACATATGTTAGTAAAGAAGACCAAAAGCGAACTGCCCAAAGGAAAGTTGGAAGTGATGACAATTGTGCAGGAAATGACACTTGGCTTTGTCTAGACCACCCATGAAAGGACAACAGGTATCACGTTGACTTGGGAAAAATAATTTGACAATAATAAGTCTCAAATTTTTAAAGTTTAATTAGAGAGCAAAGTTCAAGTTTGTATCAGTGTACTAAGAATGGAAGTACTTTCAAGATATTGATATGATCTATAACATAATATTAGGATATTCATATTATTGATTAATAAAACAAGATTCTGGAGTGCTTTTATAGCCAAATGTTAATTTTAATTATAAAAACATTTTATATGTAAAAATAATTGGCATAGTGGAGTAATGGAGAGCATATTCTGACACATAATTTATATGTTTAAATATAAGTGGAAATTATCTTAATCTAATCACCACTAATTTGCTCTGTATTGCATTGTTAATGTTGTGACTTTAGACTTTCCTTCGTTCTACCATGATAATGGCAGGGTACCAATTTATCCTTTCCCAAGATATTCAAAGATTTTATGAAAGCTTTAAAAAATGGGCAAAGTTAAAATGAAGAAGAAAATAGCTTTTAGACCATTTAGATAAGGCAGATGTCATTATAATTGAAGTCAAGGATAAAATATATACTTTACTTGATTAAATTTAGCTCTGAACTTACTAGTCATAAAGACAGAAATGGAAATGACCTTACATAATTCTCACTGATTATTAGTTGAAAATGGGCATGATTTCTATGAGTTTTTCTTCTCTCACAATTCTTCTTTGAGTTACTCCATGAACTACAAAGTGATAATCCATTTCTACCTGACATTTTGTATTTCCCTTTAAAAACATATATCAAAATTTATTTTATTCTGCCAGTCTTGCCTGTATTTGTGTAAGATAATGTCATAGATTAAGTTTAAATGTGAAAATGGAAGAACCCTCCATCTAAATATTATCTTCTGAAGACGATATTCCAAATTGTTCATATCTATAAGCATCAGAGAGTCTTCATGTTGTTTGAAAAGTCAGTACTATATATCCTGAGTTTGAATATTGGTGTGATGGTTGTATATTTATGGATTTTATTAAATTACTTGATACCTTTGAAGCTCAATTTCACATTGAAAGATGATATTAATAGTATGTACCTTGAAGATTTGTTGTAAAGATGATAAGATAGTGACATGGTCTGGGCCTGATGCTCCCAAAGGCTCTGGGTTCAGATCCCTGGGCAGCCATTCTTTCCACTTGCAGGTCCAGGGAATACACCATTGCCCACACTGTTTCCTGGACATTGGATTGCTACAGGGCTCGTGGCAACCCAGGATGGTCCTGCAGTGCAGCCCATGTGGGTCTCCAGCCCTGCCAACTAGCAGGCCAGTTCCTGTCCTGGCATCCCATGGGGAAATAGTCAAGCTTGCATGGTGCTGAAGTCACTGAATCCTGTTAGGTACCACAACCCTAATTACTTCCATGAAAGACATTTTATTTCATTATGTCAAAGAAAATGTTAAAAAGCATCTACAGGTACATTAGGAAGAGCAAGAGTGCCAGCAGGATGTCAGTCCTTTGAGGAGCTAGGCTGCAGAAGCAGGGCTCCTGGATGTGTTGTTGCAATCCCAGCAGTGACTGGAGAGGGGCAGGGAGGACCTATAGCAAATGATCTGCCTGAGGTAAAAAACGTGGGTCAGCAGAAGTCTCTGGACCGCAAGGCCTCCACAATCAGTTGCGGGGCCACAGCTGGAGGGCAGCACACATAGCTGTGTACATCACGAAAGCAGAGTTCTTTGCAGATGTTCCAACAGTCAGAAGGTGGAGAGAGGATGAAATGAAGCTGTCTTGTCTATTCTTCCGGGAGTGCAGATGGTTGGGAACTATTATTTGGGCATTTTATGGAGCCAGACATTCATGAGCTTGTTGATAGTCACTTTGATACCAAGATTGGGTACAAAGTGGAGAGTGAGAGCGATTGAAAGATTGCCAACAGTATTGAGTGCTCAACCCACAGCATCTTGACTCTGACAGATGTTACTTTGAAGTCCAGTGCTGCTGAAGGAGCAGATGTGCATGCAGCTGTGATGCTGAGCCCGGGCAACAGGGGATGAACAGATGATGACAACACTTCCTACAGCTGCACCACATCCTTCAACAAACCATGCCTGCCTTCCTCAGCGTAGAGGTGAACTTCTCAGGAAGATTGAACTGTTCCTCAGAGTTTCTCATTGGGGTCTAGGTTTATTATAATATTAGGCAAAAGCAACACACACACACACACGCACGCACACACACACACACACACACACACACACACACACACACTCAAAGTAACTTTTTAGGGCACAAAAGTGAAGAAAAACGTCTCCAGTTCAGTGAAAACAAAACTTATTTAAAGATGCATTATGTATACAAATTGAAATCATAACTTGAATCTCATTGCCCACGAAGTATAGTTAATAGAAGAAATTGCTAAAATGCAGATCTAATGTGTTATGTTTATTAAGTCATATATCAACATAGAGATATAGTTTTGGGAATTTATACAGAAGCCTTGATATTTTAAAAACTGAAAGTGCTTCAGAGATATCCCTAATAATAATCTCTTACCCCTGTTTAATTATGAGAAAATTACAGCACCCTCATTTCACATTTGCCTTCCTGTATATGAAACACAGAAGTATTTGTTCCTGCTTCAAAAGAGCAAAATTGGGAAGGATAACTTGTTTCTTGATTGATCAAGTATCTGTTTCTTAATAAGACACTTGCTAATCATGTGACAGGGGTGGGATTTAGCTCAGTTGGTAGAGCACTGTGCTGCAGTCTCTGAGGTCCCAAATTCAATTCCCAGCACTGCAAAAATGGGAGAAGGGCCTGGCAATCCACTCCCAAGGCAATCCTGAAATAGTCAGCCATTGAAAACCCTATGAGGGTCGCTATGAGTTGGATACCGACTTGATGGCACCTAACAACAACAACAACGATCATGTGGCAGCACATGATTGATACTTGCCTTATCTATAACAAGGCACATTGATATAACAGCTAAAATAGATTTTTTTTTTGTTTTTGCCATCTTGGGGAGTCGTACCTGGGGCCTCACATGCTTTTTGCAAGTGGTCAATCACTTAAATGTACCCCCAGTCTATTTTTTACTTTGTATTTTGAGATAGGGTTTTGTTAAGTTAGGCAGGCTGCCTCTGGCCTCCATCTCCCTTTTTGCAGGGATTAAAGGCGTGTGCCACTGTGCCTGGCAGAAATGTGGTTCTTCCTGTTTAACAAAATAGTCCTAATCCTGTAGTTGTTTTCATCATAGATTTTATGGTTGCCTTTCTAACTATGTCTTAGCACAGTTTAAGAGTATATGTTAATTGCTATCAACTATTATGAAAAAAGGTTTTACTAAAATCAGTTTAAAACACTGAGAAAAGCCTTAATATGTAACATTTTCCTCCAAAATGGATGTTAGAAGTTTAATTTTATAACAGTATTATTTATCAGCTTTAATAGGATTTCCTGTTAGTTTCATCCTGTAATTAATACAAGTATTTTCTGCTTCCTTTACAAAAAATAACACAGTCAAGTACTGATGGGGTCTGAATGTTTATGTTGTTGTTGTTAGGTGCTGTCAAACTGGGTCTGAGTTATAGCGACCCTTTTGATGGCTGATTGTTTTCAGGATTACATCAGGAGTGAATTACCACATCCTTTTCCTGTTTTTGCTTCGCTGGGGATCCAACCTAGGTCCTCAAAGAGTGTGGAGCAGTACTCTACCAATTGAGCTAAACACCAGACCGTGTGTGTGTGTGTGTGTGTGTGTGTGTGTGTGTGTATACACACATATATACATATATATACACATATATACATATATATACATGTATATGTAATTTTGTTTTATTTTTTTAAAGTAGATCTAGCTCCTGCATATGTATGAGAATATAAAATATTTCTTTTTGAATCTGGGTTATTTTGCTTAAAATTATGATCTCTAGTTCCACCCATTTTGCTACAAATGACATAATTTCATTCATCTTTATTGCCAAATAATATTCCACTATGCATATTTGCCACACTTTTAATCCAACCTTCTTTTGATGGACATCTGGGCTGATTCCATACCCTTGTAATTGTGGAGAGTGGTGCAGTAACATGGAGGTACAAATTTGCCTGTGGTATGATTGATTTATCTTCCTTTGAGTATATTCTTAGAAGTGGTATTTATTGTTGTTGTTAGGTGCCCTCGAGTCATGTCTGAGTAATAGCAATCCTTATAGGGTTTTCAATGGGTGATTGTTTTGGGATTGCCTCGGGAGTGGGTTGTCACATCCTTCTCCCGTTTTTGTGGTGCTGGGAATCGAACTCAGGACATCAGAGACTACAGAGCGGTGCTCTACCAAGTGAGCTAAATTGCAGCCCCAGAAGTGGTATAGCTGCATCATATGGTAGTTCTATTTTTAGTTTTCTGAGGCACCACCATAGTGATCTCCATAATGGCTGTACTAATTCATAGTCCCACTAGCAGTGTAAAAGAGTTTCTTTTTCCCCACATCCCCACCATTATTTGTTGTTGTTTGTTTTGTTGATGTTAGCCATTGTGCCTGGGGTGAGATGGAATTTCAGTGCAGTTTTGATTTGCATTTCCTTGATGGTTAAGGATATTGAACATGTTTTAATGTATTTATTAGCCACTTGGGTTTCTTCTTTTAAGAATTGTCTGTTCAGTTTGGTTACCCACATATTTATTGGATTATTTGCTACATTGGTGTTTAATTTCTTGTCTTCTTTATATATCCTAGATATTAATCCTCTGTCAAATTTATAGGGCACAGGGATTTTTTCCCATTCTGTGGGCTCTCCCTTTATTAATTTGTTTCCTTTGCTATGCAAAAGCTTTTTAATGTTATGTAATCTCATTTCCTGGGCTATTGGAATCCTGTTATGAAAGTAATTCCCTATGCCTATGTGTTGGAGTGTTTTCCTTACATTTGTAAAGCTGCAATTTAAAATGAAATACCAAAACATAAGCTGTAACTTCAGAGATTTACTTATTCACAGAGCCTTTAAATTGGCCATGATCAAGGTCACTAAATCTGGATGAACTTTATCTTGCTAACTTTGAGGCTTCTATGCCTCACAGTAACCTTGAGATATCACTGAAAAAATTCTAGTGTCTTTAAACCAAGCATTTAATCAAATTTATTCCCAATTTCAAGGAATACATTTACATATGAAATTCATTTTGGAATCTTGAAAAAACTACAAACCTTCACTCACTGTGAAGTTATGGTATAGCCTACATTTGTAACATTAAGCCCTGAGTCACTTCTTTAATGGCTTTAAAACTCAAGTTCAGAGAACTGAAATTGTGCATATAGCTTTATTAATCCTACTTTTGATTTTGTCTTGTTTCCTTCTATGCGATACCTCAAAACTTGATTAGTTATTTAAAAATCAATATCTTACAAAGAGAAAATTGCTTTTATATCTTACCTCACAGTGTTTTGCTATACACAGCATTATTGTCTTAAATGAAAAATGTTGACTGTTTAATTCAAAAGTAAACCTTATACCATGGCTTGTAGGCATGGCCTACTGTGTGGCAAAGAGCAACACATTAATAAAGCACTTTTTTACCTACTTATTTTCCAAAATTTATTGAAAATTAGGTTTAATTCTGCTTGTCGACAGCTAATTGTATGTTTCCTTTTTTGTGTTTGTTTGCTTATGCTTTATGATACCTGATTACAAAAGTGTGGTATGCAGACACTTTTCAATTTCTAATCAGAGATACTTAACCCATGATTAAAATGAAGGCTTCTCATCCACTCATTGGGATTACATGTATTCACTTCTTTACTCTTCTGGTAGTCCTTAAAGTCAGAGAGACTTTAAAACTTTTCCCTTTCCTTCCTCGCATTGACTATGTGAATAATGTGGATTTTATTGTTTCTAGTTGTTCCTGCTGTAAACTATGTCTCTGAGCCTAGCCTTTAAGTGAAGTATAGTTGTAATGTCTAGGATCACCACATGAGTTTTTGTTAGAGAAAATGCCCTTCTACTCTCTCTATTCTTTCAGGAAAAATAGCCATTCCGTACTGAAGCCCTCTTGCACATAATATGCTTGCTCATTAGTGAGATAGTGGACCTGAGGAAGGCCCATTCCGTCTTAAGAATACCAGCAAGTTGGGTGCTGGGATGGTGTTGAAACATAAAATTCCAAAATATTTGGAAAAGCAGGCAGATTGAAGTTAACGGATATACAGAATAGTGAGACTGTACAAATAAGCCCAATATAAAAGTAACTTTTGTGAAGTAGAAAGCAATCAAGAACTATCTGGTTTCCTACATACTGAACATATTTTAAAGTTTTAAGATATATGTAAATGCTTCCAGAATTAAAGCACGAAGAGATTGCTGGTTGTTCTAACTATGAAGCAGTTTATAATTATTCTGCTAAATGGTATAATTACATAATTAACTGTAATTAGTGTTTTTTAAAATGTGGAATGTGGTTCAGAGCACTTGGGAGAAGGGTTTTAGGTTTAGAGTTAGATGTGGGTTTAAAATCAGCATTAACACTTGCCAGTTGTGTGAGCTGGAGCCCCACCAGAGTGAACTTTCTTCATGTGTTATTGAGAGAACTTACAGAAGACACATTCATGACAGGACTGTGGCACAGAGGAGGAGTTCAATGGATATTAATTTTCCCTATTTTTCCTTCAGTTTCTCTATTAGAGCAAAAGGCATTCAATTCATTCCCCTAGGTTATAAGCTAATGGAGAACAGCTGAGGTGTAACTGGAACAAACTAGAGAGTTGATGAATTTCGCTGTCCCTGACAGAAGTTAACCCACCAGAAGGAGCTCAGACTAAGCTCAAGATATCTGTTCTGAAAAACCAAGAAATCATATCACTCAATAAATAGTAACTTTAGAAAATTGTTGTTTTTAGATGCCATCGAGTCAGGACCAACTCATTAGCAAATTTTCAAAATAATAACATATAACTTAAAGATAGTAAAGCTGGTAAGTTAGAATGGCTGAGGGAGAGGGAAGAAAACAAATGTTAACGCAGCTGTGTTGGCTTTTAATGTATAAGGATTTTTTCTCTACTTACTACTGAACAGTCTGTGGTTTAGCTCCATTGGTCTAGTGCTGCTCTGCATTTTCTGAGGACCTGGATTTGATCCCCAGCACTACAAAAATGTGAGAAGGACATGGGTTTAGCACAATTGATAGAGCGCCACTCTGTAATCTCTGAGGCCCTGGGTTCAATCCCCAGCACCACAAAAAGGGGAGAAGGATGTGGCCACTTCCAAAGCAATCCTGACACAATAAGCCATTGAAAACCATATGAGGATTGGTACAAGTTGGACCCAACTTGAGGGCACAACAAACTACAGATTAGAATGTAATATATGTATTTCTGAAAAAGTGAATGTGTTTTAATGCTTTGGACATCAAATATTTGGTTGTTTAAATTAAGCTTTACATGATGGTTATCCTGGGTTTCCAGAATTTTAATGAGTTTTCTAGGCTCCTCTAATAAGAAACATTACGCAGATTAAAGATAATATCCTAATAAAAAGTGTGAAATTTAAAAATATAATCAAAAAGTGAGAAATAGTTTCCTAATAAGAAAAATGATTCTATAGAGTATTATGATTATTATATTCTGCCAGAGAAATGAGACTAGGGATGGTGGACGCATGAGTACATATTGTATGTAACATGTATGGGAATTTGGTTCATGAGACTTCAGGCATTAGCCGAGAACTCCAAATGCCCACCTTGGAAATAAGGACTGTATCTTAGAGTAAAGGCCTTGGATGGATTAAGGACACACCTTGTAAAAATGTTTATAGAAGTAATATTCATCATTGCCCAAATCTGAAATCAGCTAAATATTCTTCAGTGCCTGAATGTATAGACAAACTTTGGTGTACACACAATGGAATCCTACTTAGCAGTAAAAATGAGCTTTTATTATGTGGAATAATCTGGAATTCATGATGTTGGGTAAAAGGAACCAATCACAAAAAGATATTTTGTTTAATTCTACTTATACAACCATCTAAAGCAGAAAGTCCTCTGGGTTTGAGACCTAGATTAGTGGTTGCCAGTGTTTGGATATAGATGAATGTGGATATGAAAGTACAGTAAAAGAGAGTTTTGAAGGATGAACTATTCTATATCCTCATTATGACAGTGGATATATGAAGCTCTGTATGTGCTAAAATTTATAGGACTCTATACTATTTTGGCCTGCAGCGGTAGCCCTGTGGCATCCAATCCCATCAGATCTCAGAAGCTAAGCAGTGTTGGGCCTGGTTAGTACCTAGATGGGAGACCACCTGGGAACACCAGAAGCTGTAGGCTTGGGAGAAGGACCTGGCAACCCCCTCCCAAAAATCAATCTGCCATTGAAAACCCTATGAACAGCAGAGAAACAATGACAATAATGTTTCCCCTGTTGTACAGAGGGTCGCTATGAGTCGGATACCGACTCAACGGCACCTAACAACAACAACATACTATTTTACTTTACTTGATTCTACAATCAACAACCATGGAAGCAGCAGTCAAGAAATCAAAAGACACATTGCAGTGGGAACAGCTGTGGCAAAAGACCTCTTTAAAATATTGGAAAGTAAAGACATCACATTAAAGATGAAGGTGTGCCTGACTCATGTGGTGGTACTTTCAATTGCATCATAAGGCTGTGACAGTTGGACATTGAATAAAGGAGACAGGAGAAAAATTGAACCTTTTGAATTATGGTGCTGGAGACAAATATTGAATGTACCATGGACTACCAAAAGAACCAACAGATCTGTACCAGAAGAAGTACAACCAGAGTGTTCCTTGGAAGCAAGGATGGCTAGATTTCATCTTTTGTGTTTTGGACATGTAGTCAGGAGGGATTAATCCCTGGAGAAGGACATCATGTTTGGGAGAGTGGCAGGTCAATGAAAAAAAGGAAAACCCTCAACTAGATGGATTGACACAGTGTCTGCAACAATGGGCTTAAAGGAAAATTTATAAAAATGTAGAACTCCTTGAAGTTAAAATAAGATAAGGTAGAAAATGTGAAAAACAAAGCTGCAGCTCAAATGACTTAATTGGTGATCTTTTTTGAATATATAAGGAATAAATTATAGCACTCTGGCTCAAATCCTCTGAAAAAATAGATGACAATTGTAAATTTTCCAACTAAAGAGATCAGCACTAGTGAGTAGGAAATATGAAACTTGATAAAGATTTATGAGAAAATGTCAATTATCTTTCATGTAGTAGATGTAAAACATTTAACCAAATTTTTAGTGAATGGAATCAGGTAATAAACAAAAATGACAGTACATCATGACCTAGTAGGATTTATTCTAAGCAGATAAAATTGGCTCAGCCTTTGCAAATCAATGACTATATTTACCAAATTAATACAATGAAACAGAAATTTTATGCTTCTCTTTATATGTGCAGCAAAGTAATTTGATGAAGTTTAACATCTTTTCACAGTAAAAATTCTTACTAAAATTAGATTATAAAGAAGCTTCCTTAATTTATTAAATACAATATACAAAAAGATAGCTAAAATCAAAGTTAGTGATGAAATATTAAATATCATCCCTTGAAAATCAGAGTCAAGATAAGAATACATGTTTTCATCCCTCGAGTCAATACTATATTGGACATCTAAGTCAGCAAGACAGACAATACAAAGCATTAAAGGCATATAGAAGTAAAATGATCTCGATTTGTAAGTGAATGTTTGCTTATTTAAAAACTCTTAAGAAATGTAGCATAAAAGAAAAATGAAGAAATTAAAAAGCAAACTTATTAAGTCAAAAGATATAAGATCAATATACAAAAATAATTTGTATATTTGCAGCAAAAAAGGGAAAAATGAAATAAAAATATAGTTTATAATGTCATGAAAACATTAAATTGAAGACTATAAAATATTATTGAAAAATTAAAGAGCATCTAAATAAGATATAACATGTGTATTAAAATATTCATACAGTTCAGTTATATTTTTCTGCTATTTGATCAAATAAATTCAATGCCATTTCCAACAAATTAGGTATAGAAGAAATGTATTTCACCACAATAAAGTTCATGTATCTGCAGATGTACCACCATGGCATCTGATCCTGTCAGATCTTAGAAGTTAAGCAGGGTTGAATCTGGTTAGTACTTGGATGGGAGAATGCCTGGGAACACCAGGTACTGTAGGATTGGGTGAAGGACTTGGCAGCTCACTCCCACTCCCCCTCAAAAACCAAAGCAAAACAAAACAATCAGCCATTGAAAACCCTGTGAATAGCAGAGAACCAGTGACAATAGTGCTGAGCATGGCATAGTGTCAGGTAGTGTTCTGTCTGTTGTGTATAGGGTCACTATGAGTTGGACCCAACTTGATGGCACCTAACAACAACAACAATGAAGTTAATTTACAACAATTCCACAGGTAATATTATTATTGAACAGGAAAAAAAATGGAATGCTTTTCTTTTGTAATATGGAACAGGACAAGGCTATTCCTTTTCTCTATTTGTAATCACATAATAATGAAAGTCCTAGTCATAGCAATTAGATAAGAGGAAGAAATAAAAGACCTCTAAATTGGAAAGAGGGCTGGGATTTAGCTCAGTTGGTAGAGCACCACTCTGCATTCTCTGAGGTCCTGGGTTTGATTCCCA
>VMDO01020429.1:0-37537 GCA_007922755.1 Pedetes capensis | reverse complement strand
TTCTCCCTATCCAGGAGCAGGGGAGGTCTTTCCATTTTTTAGTGTCCTCTGCTATTTCTTTCTTTAATGTTTTGAAATTTTCCTTGTAGAGATCTGAAGGGTCTTTGGTTAGATTGATTCCAAGGTATTTAATTTTCTGGTGGGCTATCATGAATGGTATCTTTCCTGAAATTTCCTTCTCTTCCTGTTTGGAATTGGTGTAAAGAAAAGCTATTGATTTTTGTGTGTTAATTTTGTAGCCTGCAACTTTGCTGAAGAAGTTAATTAGATCCAAAAGTTTTCTGATTGAGGTTTTGGGGTCTTTCAAGTATAAAATCATATCATCTGCAAATAATGATAATTTGACCTCTTCCTTGCCAATCTGTATCCCTTTGATTTCTAGGAAAGAACTTCTTAAGTAGGACACAAGTCAAAAAATCTATATTGTTACATTTGATTACACAATAATAAAACACAACAACAATCAAGTCACAGTTTGGGAAAAGGCACACAACCAGGAAATAATTTGTATTCTGGATACATAAAGCATTCACAGAAACTAATGGGAGATGAGGACTAAAAGGCTAAAATTATTTATTATATTTATTTTATTTTATTTAACTATTTTCTTATTTATTTATTCATTCACTTATTTTGTGGTACTGGGGAGTTGAACCCAGGGTGTCCTGCATAGTTTTGCAAGTGCTCTACCATTGCACTGTACCCTCACCCCATATTTTAGTTTTTATCTTGAGACAGGGTCTCACTAAGTTCCACAGGCTGCCTCTGGCCTCAAAACTTTGATCCTCCTACTTCCACTTCCCAACTCACTGGAATTACAGGCATGAGCCACTGTGCACAGCTAAGAGACTAATTTTTAAAAGGAGCAAAGAATATGAGCAGCAAGAGAAAATGGAAGTAGTCAGTCAACATATGAAAAGATGTTCAATTCCTTAAAGTTGCAAGGAAATGCAAATAAAAACAGAAATGGGATACAAATTTATACCCTTTGGCAAACATTTTAAGTCAGACAATGTCAAGTGTTGGCAAAGACGTAGAGCAATAAGTACCCTGCCTAGAAGAAAAGACATTGGTTCAGATACATAATGTAGAAATTGGGTAATACTGTATTTAGCAAACTTAAAAATGTTGAACTTATACTCTGACTATTCCTCTGGAGAAATTTGGATGTGTGCACAAAAGACCTACATAAGAATTTTCTTAGCAAACATTGTGTATAGGAAAAAAAGCTGGGAAACAAATTAAATGTTCATTAACCAAGGACTAGATGTGGCATACTTAACTATGGACAAATGCAGCTGTATTAAGTGAATAAATTAAAGTCATAGTAACATGTAGTCCCTAGAAAGATAATGCTGAAAACAATAAGTTGCCTACAGTATAGTAACATACAAAGTCTGCAAAAATATGCTAAATACTTATGGAAATATGGATTTATACCAAAAGTATTTTTAAAAACCATTAAAATGAAAAATATCAGATTCATCATGGTAGATATTTCTGTGCTAGGAGCAAAGGAATAGGGTTAAGGAAGAAGTTACAGTTATAAAAAGAATAAAATTACACCCAGGCCTGGTATCCTAGCACTCAGAAGGCAGAGGCAGGAGGACTGATGCAAGTGTGAGGCCACCCTGGTCTACATAGTGAGATCCAGTCCAGCTGGGGCTACATGGAAAGATCGTGTCTCAAAAAATAAGAAAGAAAAACAAGACAAAACTATTTAGTTTGATGATCTAATTGGCCTCTAATTGCAATTCTAGAATTGGGCAACACCTCATTCTACAAAACAGAATGGGTGTTCTGATGGGCTGTATTTGCAAAAAATAAAATGGCTGAAGAAAGAAAAAACAGGGAACAAAAAAAACTGATAATCTCAAAGTTACTTTTCTTATACAGTTAAAATAATTACTGCCCTTATATGGTTCCAAAGTTACTTTCTTTATATGATTAAAATAGGGAAGACTTCCCTATTATACTGACTGGAGTCTCCTTTTTTTTTTTTTAGAAAATTGGCTCTTTTAGAACCCTTTTACACTGCTGGTGGAGTTGTAAGTTGGTTCAACCATTTTGGAAATCAATATGGAGGTACCTCAGAAAACTAAAAATAGATCTACCATATGACCAAGCTATAACACTATTGGGAATATACCCAAAGGGAGATGAGTCATCATACCACAGAGACACCTGAATCTCCATGTTCAATGCAGCACTTTTCACAATAGTAAGGATATGGAATTAACCAAAGTGTCCATCAACAGAAGAACGGACAAAAACAATTTGGTACATATACACAATGGAATACTACTCAGCAATCAAAAAATGAAATAAGGTCATTTGCAGCAAAATGGATGGAATTGGAGAAAATTATCTCAAGTGAATGAACACAAGCCCCCCAAAAAGAAATATCACATGTTCTCACTCATATCTGGGAGCTGAATCAAACTTAACAGAAGGAAAAAAATCCTATACACAGATTGAAACATAATAAAACATAATTGAAACATAATAAAAAGCTTATGTAAACTTAGCGGAGAAGGGACAATTTAAGGAGTGCAAAGAAGGAGGGAAGGATAGCAAAAGGAAGCAATGATGGGAGAAGATAGGAAGGGGAGGAGGGCCAAAGAGCAGCAAGGAATCAGAGAGGTCGACCTCAAAGTAAACAGCCCAACTTTAATAGTTTGGGAAATAACTAAATAATACCAACAATAGCAAAGGATGGCAATAATGCAAATGGACTAGATTATTCATGTAGTACTGCTAATAATGTTAAAAGATAGATCCCTATAGAAAAAAGTTTGGACTTAAATCATAATCGGGATGCACGGATATAGATAAATATTCCCACAAAAAGACATGCAAGTAGAAAGGAGGCCACTGGTGGGGGTAGGTGGGAGATGGAGGAGGAGGGGCACAAAGGGGTAAGGGGGAAGTTATGTGTGCAATGTACAATGAAATTAATAAATGGAAATGTCACAAGGAAATATATGTCAGAATGAAACACATTAAGTTGTACATTTAAAAATTCCAATAAAAAAAAAGAAAGAAAGAAAATTGGCCCTTTGGAAATTCAGTTTGATTACATAGCACTTAGCACAAGTAAGTCCATTCTAGTGTGATCTGGTCTGCCAGGGCCTTTTGCAGGATGTTCATATAAAACAACTGCCTTTGTTTAGCAAACATATCCTAAACTATAATGTTTTGTTTCTTTACAACTACTGAAATGAAAATGGCAGAACCTTACGTTTTAATAAATCTAATTGACAGATATGTAACCTCTATACTTCCCTGCAAATGTGAAATGTTTCATTATAATATTATTGATTTTTAAATAAGAGAAAAAAGCAGAGTGTGATGCCAAACGTCTGTAATCCCAGCACTCAGGTGGCTGAGGCAGGACGATAACAAGTTTGAGGATCCTATCGAAAAGTAAGTAAATAAAACACCTCAACGGATATAAGATGAAACCAATTTCTTTGTACATGAAATAAGTCAGGAGGAGTTGAACAACATGGCTCATCCTATCCACTCTTAAAGTAATTGAAAGCATCAGGCCATGTTCTTCTCACTTCTCCCTACTCCCATCCAATAGCTATTGGCAGCTAGCTGCTGACTACATGCAAAACCCCTTTACCACTGCCCCCACCAGCCATTGCCCATCTGCCAATGCTTGAGCCTATGAGGAACCCATCTTTAGGCAGAAGCTGGAAGCAGGAAAGTAAGTGACCCACTAATACTTGGCCTTGCAATCATTAAGGAATACACTAACAATATTCACTGGCCATTCTCTGCCTTTCATTTTGTTTACAATTCCCATTTGGTCACATTTTTAAAAAGAAAAAAGAATCAAAGTATTATGACCCAAAGTATCTTGCCCAGAAATAATAGGCATCATCAATTTTGGCAGGTCATAGATTAGAAACAAAATGATAAAATTAAATCATTGCTTTCCCTTCTTCCTCTGAGATGTATTTGTCAACTCTAAATTTTTTTTAATGGTGGCTTAATTTATTCATTTTAATTTCCATAGCTAATAAGTTCATGTGTTATCTTGTCTTAGGCACTTCAACACCTCCTGCTTTGTGAAATGACACCACTGTTATAAAGGCAAAGAATTTTGCACAATCTTATTTCTCACATTATACTTAGCAAATAGAACCAAGTCATTTAAACACAAGTTACTTTTTTATCACATTTTTTATGTTATATGTCATATCTTTCAAGGATGATTTTTAATGCACAAAGAGTTAGATGAACTATGTCTTAACTCATATCAGAGAATACTATAGTATTTTTATAGTCAGATTTCCCTTTGTTCACTTTTTATTTATTACTTTTGATCATCAAAAACTATGCTTCCCAAACTCTAACATGCATATGAATCACCTGGGATCTTGTTAAAATGCAGATTCTAATTTCAGTGAGTCTGAGGTGAGGCTTGAGATTCTGCATTACTAACAAGTTCCCAGGTGATGATCATGCATCACCTTTGAGCAGCAAAGCCTAACTACATATTCCAAGGGTGGATAAGTAGTTATTTTCTGACCCCTTGCATATTTGAGAATGTCTTTCTGTTGTTTATACATATGAACAAAATCTTCACTAGGAGAAGCATATTTGAAGCAGAGATTTTTTTCTGTCAAATCTCTTTGGTTAGATGCTCTATTAATTATCTTCCTGCATTGTTATGAATACTCAGGCTTACTTTATTTGAGCTCCTTGGACTATATTGCCAACTTTTTTCTTGCCTGGAAGCTTGCAGGACTTTTTCTATATCAGATAAATTTGAATTTTTTTGATGGTGCTTTGCAGTTGTATTTTAAGAAACTATAGAAATTTCCTTGATAACCTAAGATTTTTTTACTAAGAAGCAGTTGAATGGGTTGTTTGGCCAGGTCACGATGATTGGTATCAGAATGTAAACACACTGAGATAACCAGACACAGACTGGTACATGCACACAGTATTACTATTACTATGCAGGCATAATCCTATATGCCTGCAGCCATACCCTTGTGGCATCTGATCCCGTCATATCTCAGAAGCTAAGTAGGGTTGGGCCTGGTTAGTACTTGGATGGGAGACCGCCTGGGAACACCAGGTGCTGTAGACTTGGGAGACAGACCCGGCAACCCACTCCCAAAAATCAATCTGCCATTGAAAACCCTATGAACAGCAGAGAAGGACAGACAATAGTGTTTCGCCTGTTGTATGCAGGGTCGCTATGAATCGGATACTGACTCGATAGCATCTAACAACAACAACAATATAATCCTATATAACTGTGATGTGATTGGACAATGGTCTTGGAAATTAGCCACTGTTGTGCAAAAGCCTTAAGATACCCCTCCACTGGCACTGGGGCACGGAGAAGACCTGCTGTGGAGAAGACGAAAGCCGATGGAGAGGACTGAGGAACACAGGTGACAGGGCATGCAGAGGGAGACAGCTGTGGGTGGCAGTGCTGCAGCGGGCACAGAAAGAAGCACCCCAGGATAAAGCATGTCAAACCTACCTACGGCTCCTGTAGAATGTCTTGGTTTCATGGTTGGTCCCAAGCGTCTCTCTCCTCTCTCTCACTGAGGAGCTGGGGTTTAATACCAACACCTGGCAAAGATGGCAGGGTGATTTGACATTTGGTACAGGGGCGGGATACACCATGGCTTATCCTTATTTTGGTAAAGAAGTGGGAAAGATGGTAATGACTTGGTGGTATCCCATAAAAAAAAAAACGACTTTTAAAACAATTTAAAGACAAATATCCTCAGTAATGACTTGTTGCTAGAAGAGGAGCAAGTAGTCAGGTTAGTGCACTGAAATGCTCCAAAGGAAAAGACTGAAATCTCTGTACCTGTGGGTATTTTAGTAACTAATGAAAATGGTAAAAATATAGGAGAACCCAATAAAGAAGATAAAATTATAGTAGGTGAAGTTGGCCTTGATAGTAAATTACTAGAGATTTGTTACCTTTGAAAGGCCAGAAATGAGTAATTCACCTTGACCTAAAACATAGCTGGCCTGCAGCTATAGCACTGTGACATCCGATCCCATCAGATCTTGGAAGCTAAGCAGGGTTGGGCCTGGTTAGTATTTGGATGGGAGACCACCTGGGAACACCAGGTGTTGTAGGCTTGGGAGAAGAACCCAGCAACCCACTCCCAAAAAACAATCTGCCATTGAAAACCCCGTGAATAGCAGAGAAAAACTGACAGTACTGTTTCATCTATTGTACATAGGGTCATTGTGCATCAGATACCGACTCAACGGCACCTAACAACAACAAAAAAAAAACATAGCTGATGTAGGCCTAGTAGGATTCCTAAATGCTGGAAAATTCTCTTTGCTAAGTGAGGTTTCTCATGCAAAACCTTCAATTGCAGATTTTACAACAATAAAGCCTGAACTTGAAAAGATTATATACAATGATTTTAAACAGGTGATTTCAAACAGGCATCAGTAGCTAATCTCCCAATTTTTGTTTTGACTTGTTTTACTTGTGGTACTGGGGAGTTGAACACAGAGCCTCACACATGATTTTTGCAAGCATGACCGGTACTCCTGACTCATTTTTTCCTTTGTATTTTGAGACAGGGTCTCGCTAAATTATGCAGGCTGCCTCTGGCCTCCAACCTGTCATCCTCTTGCCTCCACCTCTCAGGTGGCTGGGATTAAAGGTGTGCACCACTGCAACCAACATTCTCTCAGGTTTGCTAGAAGGAGAATATATGAACAAAGAATGAGTCACAAATTCCTCAAGCACATAGAAAGATTTAGACAGCTACTTTCTGTTGTGAATATTTCTGGATTTCAGCTTTCTTCCCAAATGTGATACAGAACTGCTCTTGAAACCAAATAACTTCTTACAAAGCACTGGTGGAGTATTTCTCTTGTGTATGTGTGTGAGTATCTCTCTGTGTGCAGTGGGGAAGAGGGCAGGACCTGCCGCCCTCATTGAGCTCACCTTCCACAGGGGAAACTGCAAGGCCTTCCGGTGGCCTCGTTCCACTTTGCAATGAAGGAGTAAAAGCTGAGAAAGGCATTTGGAACTTATATTGATCACAGTGACTATATTTTATACTGAGTATATTATACATTTGTAACTTCATGTCCTTTTCTTTTTTAGCTCTATATTTTCCTAAAGATAAGTAAGTAGCAATGTGAGGACAGTTTCATGAGGTGAATTTCAAGAGTTCTGACACAATAATCACATTTTTCACTCTTGCAAGGAAAAGTAGATGTTGAGGATTAAGAGGAATTTGCTTTCTCAGTAATGTCCAGCACACTGCTCCATGATTAACTGTAGCATTTTATGATATATAACTCACTAAAATGTTCCATTTATTAGTTCTAGTTGCCGAAAGTGTAACTAGACCTTTAATTTTTATCCTAAAGAGAAAGAGAAACTCCAGGTTCATTCTTATTATACAAAAAATAAATTTTAATGCCTGAGGGTATAGCTCAGTCATAAAGCACTTACCTAGTATATGTGAGACCCTGGGTTTGACCCTCGGTACCACCAGAGAAAAAAACACTTAAAACATAAAGATTTATCTCTCTCAAATGCATTTGATTTTGTTTTTGTGAATGGCTTTTTCATTTTTACCTGTCAAAATATATACTGTTTGGAATATTTAATGATTATATTACTTTAAACTGGACTATCCATGTGCTATTTATAGCAAATTGTTGCTGAATCCCAGTAAGTCCTTGTAGAGCTTGCCATATTAGATTTATTGACCATTATGAAATACAAGTTTATACTGCCACTGCCAAATAATATGTTGCATTGGGAAGCTGGATCTGTGCTCTGAAGATTTTACCTATGAATAAACAAAATTCCAGAAGAAAAAGATATTTTGCAAAAATAAATCTAAATGTTTCCACGTTCATTTAATATGCTCAAGAACTCAGTGAGTACTTTTAACCTGAAATTACAAACTATTTTTCAGGTTTATGAGAAAAAAAAGTCCCGTTATGAATATGTTTTGTTGTTGTTAACATGCTGTCGAGCTGAGTTTGACTCATAATGACCCTATGTACAATAAAATGGAACATTCCATGACATGATATTTTTTATGTTTGAGACAACTGTTGCAGTCATTGTGTCAATCCATCTAGCTCAGGGTCTTCCTTTTTTGCCCTGGCCCACCACTCTCCCAAACATTATGTCCTTCTCCAGGGATTGGTTGCTCCTGACAATATGTCCAAAATATGTAAAACACAGTCTAACCATCTTTCCTCCCAAGGAACACTCTAGTTGCATTTCTCCTTCAATGGATCTCTTGGTTCTTATGGCAGTCATAGTATATTCAATATTCAGCTCCAGCATCATAATTCAAAAGCATCAATTCTTCTCTTGTCTCCCTTATTCAATGTCCAGCTTTCACAAGTATGTGATGCAAATGAAAATACTATGGCATAAGTTAGGTGCACCTTCATCTTTAGTGTGACATCTTTATTTTTCAACACTTTAAAAATGTGTTTTGCAACAGCTTTTCCCAATGCAATGCACCTTTTGATTTCTTGACTGTTGCTTCTGTGGGAGTTGATTGTAGAACCAAGTAAAGCAAACTCTTGGACAACCTCAGTCTTTTCTCCATTTATCCTAAAGTTGCTCACTGACCCAGTTGTCAGGATTTTTGTCTTCTTGATGTTGAGGAGCAATCTATAATGAAGGCTGTGCTCTTTGATCTCCATTGGTAAATGTTTCAAATCCTCTTCACTTTCAGCAAGCAGAGCTCTGTCATCTGCATAATGCAGGTTGTTATTGAGTCTTCCTCCAATCCTGATACCATATTCTTCTTCATAAAGTCCAGTTTCTTGCATTATTTGCCCAGCATAGACATTGAAGAGGTGTGGTGAAAGAATACAGCTCCAACAAACACCTTTCCCAACTTTAAACTAGGCAGTCTTTCCCTGTTCTGTCCAAATGACTGCCTCCTGGTCCATGTATAGATTCCTTATGAGTACAATTAAATTTTCTATCCATAATTTTTTGTGATCCACATGGTCAAATGCCTTCATGTAGCCAATAAAACACAGATAGGCATCTTTCTGATATTCCCTGTGTCCAGCTAATATCCATCTGACATCAGCAATCATGTTGCTGGTTCTACACCCTCTTCTGAATCTGGATTGATTTTTCCAGAAGTTTCCTGTTAATATACTGCTAGAGTCACTTTTGAATGATCTTTAGCAAAATTTTAGTTGTGTGAGATACTAATGATATCATTTGATAATTTCTGTATTTGGTTGGATCCCCTTTCTTGGGAATGGGTACAAATAGGCATCTCTTCCAGTCAGTTGGCCAGGCAGCTATTTTCCAAATCTCTTGGCATAGACAAATTATTACCTCCAGTGCTGCATCTGTTTGTTGAGTTGGTATTTCATCAATTTCTGGAGCCTTCTGTTTCACTAATTCCCTCAAGGCAGCTTCCACTTCTTCCTTCAGTACCACTGATTCATGATCATATGCAACCTCTTGAAATGCTTGATCATCCACTTATTCTTTTTGTTATAATGACTCTGTGTATTCCATTCATCTTCTTTCAATGTTTCCTATATTTTTTAATTTTTTTTCTGTAGAATCTTCAACTATTGCCCCTAGAGACTTAAACTTTCCTTCAATTCTTTAAGCTTGAGAAAAACAGAGCATGTTCTTTCCTGTTGGTTTTCTATCTACAGCTCTTTGCACATGTCATTATAACATTTGATTTTGTCTTCTCAAGCTGCTCTTTGAAATATTCTGTTTAGTTTTTTAACTTCTTCATGTCTTCCTTTTACTTTAGCTACTCCATGTTCAAGGGCAAGTTTGAGAGTCTCTTTTGACATCTAATTTGGTCTTTTTTTCCTCTTTTTAAAATAACCATTTGTTTTCCTCATGAATGATGTCTTTGATGTCATGCTACAACTCATCTCTGGTCTTCAATCATCAGTGTCCAACACATCAAATCTGTTCTTGAGATGGTCTCTGAACTCAGGTGGGATATACTAAAGGTCATATCTTGGCTCTTGTACACGTGTTCTAATTTTCTTCAGTATCAATTTGAACTTGCATATAAGCAATTGATGGTCTGATCCACAATCAGCACCTCGCCTTGTTCTGACATTTGATACTGAGCATTTCCATTACCTCTTTTCACAAATGTAGTCTGTTTGGCTCCTGTATGTTCTATCTGGCAAATTCCAGATTTTGTTGGTGAAAAATATATATTTGCAAAGGTCATTGGTCTGACAACATTTTATCATGTGCTCTCCAGCATCGTTTTGTTACCAAGACCATATTTTCCAAATACTGAGCCTTTTTTGTTTGTTTCCAACATTTGCACTCCAGTCACTAGTAATTATCAATGCGTACTGATTGCACATTCCACCAATTTCAGACTGCAAAAGATGATGATAATCACCCCTTTTTTCATTTGTGGTTTTAGTGGTGGGTGCATAAACTTGAGTAATGTCATAATAACTGGCATTCCTTGTAGGTGCATGGATATCATTCTATCACTGACAGTATTGTACTTCAGGACAGATCTTGAGATGTCTTTTTTGATAATAAATACAACACCATTTTTCTTTAACCTGTCATTTCTGGCATAGTAAACAATGTGATTATCTGATTCAAGATGGCCCATACCAGCCTATTTTAGCTCACTGATTTCTAGAATGTCAATGTTTATGTCCTCCATTTTCACTTTTGACAATTTGTAAAGTTCTTAGATTCATTTATATACATTCCACATTTTGAGAGCCCTGGAGCTTTACTCCATTCCCGTCATTAATATAGACTCTACTTTGAAGAAGCAATTCTTCCCAGTTATCTTTTGAGAACCTTCCAACCTAGGGGGCTCATTTTCTGGCACTATATTTGACAGCGTTTTTCTGCTATTCATAGGGTTTTCAATGGCTAATTGTTTTGGGAGTAGGGTACCACATCCTTCTCCCTGGTCTATCTTTGTCTGGAATCTCAGCTGAAACTTGTCCACCATGTTGGTATCTGTAACACCAATGACACAGCTTTCAGCCTCACAGCAGCATGCAAGCCCACACAGTATGGCAAATTGACAGACAAGTAAGAGATAAATATGTTTAAATAACGAAAAAAATGTATAAAGATTTAACAGATCATAGAATGAAAGATGGTTGCCTATAATCTCAGTAATGTGGGAAGCTGAGGAAGGAGGATCACAAGTTTGAGACCAGAGGCAGCCTGTGCAATTTAGGGAGACCGTGTCTCAAAAGGGGAAAAAATTATAAAAAAGTGGACAAACTTCCATGTAAGATGTCAGATTTAAAGTAGTCTCCATGAGACATGGTGAGAGAGAAGAGTTAAAATAGCAAAGAATAGACTTATCCTGAACGGAGAAATGTAGCAAAAAAAAAAAAAAAATCATAAAGCACAAGAGAGGTGAGAAGACAATCTCAGCATGCAGATAACAAAAGACCTGTGTAATGAGACAGAGCAAGTATGATCAGCCCCCAAAATCCAGCAACCAAGGCCTACTATGGGAAAGAGAAGCTTTACCCAAACAGGTAAACCAATTCCATCTGCCTATAGAACATACTGGTGATAAAAAGGAAGTAATCACTGATCAAGGGCTCCAGGAATATACAGTGCCTACAGATGGAACAGACACACATAAAATTGTGGACCACAAGATAGCCAATTTCACTTGCCACCAGGATCCACTGAAGTACTTAAGGAAATAAAGTGCCCAGGGGACCCACAAGCCACACCTACTTCCCAAACAAATAAACACCCTGGCATGCTATGGACCCAGCCAGACCAATAAGTCATGAGCAGATACCTATAGCTATGTAGACTTCCCAGGTAGTCCAACCCCAGATCAGCAGGAGCTAATTTGGGGAGAACTGCAGCACAGACCCCTGAATCAGTGTGCTATAGTGGACAGGAGACTATGACAGTCTGTAGAACAGAATAACCCAAAAAAGAAAGACTACCTTACTTGCATATTGAGGGAACAGGAGGGTGCATCCTCACGCTGTGAACTTGTCTTCAGTGGAAGTGAGGGGCAAAGGCTGTATTTGCTATTCATCAACATCCACAGGGTAGACAGGACTTACTAAAAAGAATCTGGGTAACATATGTCTAGACAGAATCAATTAGATCTGGTGTTTTTGTTGTTGTTGTTTTGTTTTGTTTTTTTGACTTTTTTACTTTCTTTCTTCATTTCTTCGAGTTTTATTTTTCTTCATTCTTCTCATTTGACAAATTTTTAATCATTTTTCCTTTTACATCATCCTAGTTATTTTATAACAATACTTGCAATACTTGCCAAATTTAATTGTTAAAAAATGAGAATTTTCATTATTGTATCTGCTATACCTCTTACAATGTTTGTATAAGCATATATATCCACATATGTGTATTATACAGTGAATAAGCAGATTTATATTTTTGCCTCCTCCTTTTTTATGCACTTTCCATCAGTACCCTTTTTGCCTGTTCTTCTTCTTTATTCCTACCTAATCCTTTTCTTTCTTCCTCCCCTCCCCACCTCTTCCCCTAACTTTCATCCCTTTGCCATTGATATTTCTACTATAATTAATGTTAAACCCTAAAACTTACTCTACATTATCCCTACCATTTCCTCTCCTTAAACAATCTCTTACATATTAGCTGGCTTCCAATTAGGTTAATTGTATATAATTAGATATTTGGATGTAGTAGGAACTATTAAAATAACATCAGATTGCTTTGTCCTCTCTGAATGATACTGGGAACCAAGACCATACAAGTAGACTGTACAATAAGACCTCCCCCAAATAAATCAAGAAGAAATATCCAGCATAACAGATGCAGAAGATCCAAAACAGAAGCACACAGAAAATGAAAAATCAAGACAAGGAGACTTCTCCAAACAACCATAACTCCATGGTAAATGAAAACAAATACACTGAAAGGCTTGACTTCTCAGACAAAGAATACAAAAGTCTACTTATAAAATTAATAAGTAATGTCAAAATGAACACAACCAGATGAATGCAATCCAGGCAACTGAAAAAAAGTGTCAAACTTAGAAGAAAAATTCAGCAAATAAATTGAGATCTTAAAAAATTTTCAAACAGAAATGTTGAAAATGAAAAACAAGATAGATCAAATAAAAATCACAATAGATGGTAATAGCCACAAGACTGGATTAGGCAGAAGAAAGAATATCAGCGTGGAAGACAATGTTGAAGAATTAATTCACTCAGACACAAAGAAATAAAGAGAAATAAAGAGATACAACCACAACTTCTAAGAATATGGGACAACAAAATATTAGAAAAATTCCCAAATCTAGGGAAAGAACTGGACACCCAAACAGCAGAGGCATCCAGATCGCCAAATGGACATGATCAGAAGAGAATCTCTCCATAACATATTATAGTGCTAAATCTCCAAAGCAAAGAAATAGTTTTAAAGTCTGCAGGAAAAAGACATCAGATCATCTCAAAAGGCAAGCCAACCAGAATAGCATCAGAACTCTTAACAGAGATCCTAAAACAAGGAAAGCATCAATGATATATTTCAATTCCTCAAAACAAATAACTTCCAACCACAAATACCATATGTAGTAAAATTATCCATTAAAATAAATGGAGAAATAAAGGCCTTGCAAGTTAAACACAAACTTAAAACATTCATGACCACCAAACCAGCATTGCAGAGGATACTCAAGGAAATCCTACATGTAGAAAAAGAAAGACAAAACCAAATGTGAGGCTACAAGAACAAATAAAATCCATGAGAGGAATGAATGAACTACCAACAGTAATCCACAGATTTAATGCAATTATCATCAAAATTCCAATGATATACTTCATAGAAATAGAAAAAAATTCTAAAATTCTCATGAAAACACAAAAGTTTCCTATAGCTAAAATAATCCTAAACAGCAAAGGCAGAGCAGAAGGCATCTCAAGACCTAACATCAAACTATATTACGGGACAAGACTAACAAAAACTGATTGATACTGGCACAAAAACAGGCATGCAGGTTAATGGAACAAAATAGAAGACCCAGAAATAGGAATGGTAGTGCATGCCTGTAATCCCAGAAAATCAGGAAGTGGAGGTAGGAGAATCGCAAGTTCAAAGTCAGAGGCAGCCTTCATACCTTAGTGAGACCCGGTCAAAAATTTAAAAATAAAAACTAATAAAGGGGCTGGGGGTGCTGCCCAGTGGCAGAATGCTCACAAACTGTAAGGCCCTGGGTTCAGCACCCCTAGAACCAGAAAAAGAAAAAGAAGGTCTAGAAGACCCAGAAATAAACACACATAGCTACAGTCACTTGATCTTTGACAAATGTTCAAAAGCATACATTGGAAAAGAAGATAGTCTCTTCAATAAATGCTGCTGGGAAAACTGGATATCCAGTAGAAAAATAAATGTAGAAAAATAAAAGTAGACCTGTATCTCTTACTCTGTATGAAAATCAATTCAAAATGGATCAGAGCTCTCAATGTAAAATCAGAAACTTTGAAGCAACTAAAAGAATATGTAAGGAACACACTTCAGCACATAGGCATAGGCAAGTATGTGCTTAACAAGACTCCAAAAGCCCAGGAAATACCACCAAGAATTGATAAATGCAATTACATAAAATTTAAAAACTTATGCAAAGCAAATAATTTTAATAGAGTAAGGGAGAACACACAGAATGTGAGAAAATCTTTCCTACCTATACATCTGCAGAGGATTAATATCTAGGATATATAAAGAACTCAAGAAATTAAACACCAGAGTAATGAATAATCTGATAAATAAGTGGGCAAGGAAACGAAATAGATAGTTCTCAAAAGAAGAAATACAAATGACCAATAAACATGAAAAAATGTTTAACAACCTTAGTCATCGGGAAAATACAAATCAAAACTGCATTGAGATTCCATCTCACTCCAGTCAGAATGCTAGCATCAACAAAACAACAAATTCTGGTGAGGTCAAGAACAGTGGCACACATCTGTAATCCTAGCAATTCAGGAGGCAGAAGCAGGAGGATCAAAAATTCAAAACAAGAGACAGTCTGTGTAACTTACTGAGACCTTGTTTCAAGATTAAAAATAAAAAAGGGGCTAGGGGTGCAGCTCAGTGGTAGAACATTTGCAAAATTTGTGCAAAGATCTGGATTCAACCCCCTAAAACTCAAAACGAAAAAAAAAACTGCTGGCAAGGATGTAGAGGAAAAGGAATACTTTCACACTGCTGGTGTGACTGTAAATTAATAAAATCATTATGGAAATCTGTATGAATATTCCTCAGAAAACTGAAAATAGAACTACAATATGATCTAACTATCCCACCCCTGGGTTATACCTGAAGGAAGATAAACCATCATATCTCTGGGATAGCTGAACTTCCTTGTAATTGCAGCACTGTTCACAATTGCAAGGATAGGAAATCAGCCTATATCACATCACATTTTAAAAATCCAATCATCATTTGATAGCCATATTGGTTGAGATATATATATGTGTGTATGTGAGTATACACACACACACACACACACACACACACACATATATCAGAATATTTTTCAGCAGTAAAGAAGAATGAAATTATATAATTTGAAGTATAATGGATGGAACTGGAGATTATCATTTTAAGCAAAATAGCCCCAAATCAAAAAGAGGACTATCATATTTTCACTCATATAAGGGAGCTAGGTCTATTTTAAAGAAATACACACACACACACACACACACACACACACACACACACACACTTGTATATTTCTAAGACTGGGAAATATAAGAGGACCCATCAGAAAGAAGAGAGGGGACTATGGGAGAAGGAGGGAGGTAGGAAAATAAGGAGGGAAAGGGAGACCAACACAGCAGGTAAAGAGAGAGAGAACAAGTGCAAACTACAGGATGTAATTTTATGAAACTCCCATAATGAATTTCACTATTCTGTATACAATTTTTAAAATTCATACCATACCTCATAAATATGTACAATTATTGTTACATATTTAAAAATGTTTGTAAAATGTTTAAGGAGATAGAAATGTTAGTAATCCTGATATGATAATTGCACACTGTATTGTTGTTGTTGTTGTTAGGTGCCATCAAGTTGTGTCTGATTCATAGCGACCCTCATAGGGTTTTCAATGGCAGATTGTTTTGGGATTGCCTTGGGAGTGGATTGCCAGATCCTTCTCCCATTTTTGCAGTGCTGGGAATTGAACTCTGGACCTCAGAGACTGCAGCGCAGCGCTCTACCAACTGAGCTAAATCCCAGCCCCGCACACTGTATATATGAACTGAGTTATCACTCTGTGCTCCATATATATGTACAATTAAAATACAAATTAATTTTTAAAAGGGGGCTGGAGGTATAGCTCACTGATAGAACATTTGCCTAGTATGTGCAAGGCCCTGAGTTGAACCCCTAGTACTGCAAAACAAAAGAGATAGAATAAGAAGATAAGCTTCAAAGTGTGAGAAAATATTTGCAAAAGACATATCTAATAGAAAACTATTATTCTCAACATGCCAAATCTTTTTAAATGTAATAATAAGAAAATAAACAACTCAATTGAAAAATGGACCATAGATCTGAACAGATAACCCTCCAATCACAATATAAATGGTAACTTATCATATGAAGGGATGCTTAATATCTTATATCACTGGTGAGTTGCATTTCAAACCAACAATGACACACCCATTAGAATAGTTGCAATCCAAAACCCTGATAACATCAAATGCTGATGAGGATATGGAACAATAAGAATTTTTATTCACTGCTGCTGGAAATGCATATGGTATAGGTACAGACATTTTGGAAGATGATTTCGTAGTTCTGATAAACTACTACCACAAAATCTAGCAATCCCACTCCTTGATATTTACTCAAATGAGCTGAAAACTTGTGTCTACACAATGATATGCTGTTTTCATGCCTCTGCCAAAAAAGTTAACCCTCTTTGGTCCACAGATTTTCTATTTTGATATGGACTATTAACAGTCATGCACTGGTGTTACACAACCACTCTCCAAAGAGAAAAAATCCTAATTTATAGCATTTTTTCTACTTCCATTGTGCAAATACTTCCAACATGACCAATTTCAATTTACCAGAGTGACATCATTGAACACAGAGTTGGGAAGAGTTGAGACGGGACAACTGACTCTTACCAGTGGTGGAAACCAGCTCCAGAGGACCACTATAATCAAGCAGCCACAACCTTGTACTTCACATCTTCAAACTTAATGAAAGGAAAGAATGACTATATAAACAAACGCATATGTTACAACATATCATTTGTTTCAATATTTGGAACTGTTTACTTGACTAAAACAGATTTCAAAGATTTTCTTTTCTATAAGGTAAGACAAGATAATATTATTCTTGAACCTAATTTCTTCTTTAGGCTACAGCATGAGTCTCTCACATTCAAAGCCAAACAAAAGAAGAGTCTTGAACACCAATGAATAATTTTTCCATGTATTTGTCTTAAACAGATGTTGATTAAACATACTTCGATTCAACAAATATTTATGGAATGTGTACTCTATTTATGGCATCCTGCAATGTAATGAAGGGTTTCTCATGTCTTCAATTATTCTTATCAAAACAAATATTCAACAATCTAAAAGAAAACTTGTAAGGAAATATTTATTTCTTAAGATTACAGAGAGGAAAGGAAATTCCTAAGCAAAGAGCAGGGATATACAGCATACATGATGAGGCTGAAAGATTAGAAATTGAAAATACTGCAGTTCCAAGTCTCCATTTGTCTTTTTAGTGGTGTCTGAATTCAGTTCTGCATCACTCCCACACAAATGACCCAAGACAGAACAAGACCATGTTTTTATCCTGATTTCATGAAATTTGGGTTCCTATTATATTTTGGGGGCTGGGATTTAGCTCAGTTGGTAGAGCGCTGCACTACAGTCTCTGAGGTCCCGAGTTCAATTCCCAGCACCACAATAATGGGAGCAGGACCTGGCAATCCACTCCCAAGGCAATCCCGAAACAATCAGCCATTGAAAACCCTATGAGGGTCGCTATGAGTCGGATACCAACTCAACGGCACCTAACAACAACATTATATTTTTATGGATTTCTCTGTTGGGGATGAGTAAGACAAATTCTTTTGAGTTCTTCATATATATCTAAATCACCTTTTTCCTAGCAGTTAGGAAATATCTTTCTTTTTCCTCCTGGAACCCTGGTCTTAGAATGCATTTACTACATAACATAGTCTCTCTTGGTGGAGGAAAGACCCTCTTTTATTTTCTAGAGCTAATATCTTGACATCCCTTTGCACTTTGAAGAATAAAAGCACACACTCTAATATTAAGTTACCTCACCTGCTAAAATGCAGCCACTGTTTGCCTTGGCCTGTGTGAGCCCACTCGTGCCAAGTTCCACTTAGTTTTGTTACATTTAGTTCATCTCCCCCACTAATGTGGGAAAGCATATTAGGTCCTGACTACTGCTGTAACAAATTACCACAAATTTAGTGACTTAAAACAACACAAATTTATTATATTACAGTTCTAGATGTCAGGGATCTGGAATTGGTCTCACTGAGCTAAAGTCAAGATGTTAGTATAGCTAAGTTTTTCTGTAGGCTCTGAACCTCTGCCAGTGTCTAGAGGCCACTAGAGGTTGTATTTCATGATTTGTTGCCCCTTTCTCCATTTTCAAGCCAAACATGACCAGCCAAGTCTTTCCCACCTCACATTACTCTTACTCTGACTCCTGCCTCCCTCTTTACTTATAAGAACTCATCTCAAATAATCTCCCCATCTCACAGTCAGCTGAATAGCAATCTTTATTGCAGCTGCAACCTTAACTTCCCTCTCTGTCATGTAATATAACATATTCACAAATTATAGGGATTGGGATATGGATATTTTAGGATGGTCATGACTCTGCCTACTATGAAAGGGAGAGAAGTAACAGTGAGTATTGGCTGAGAAAGGCCAAAGAGTATGCAGAATACTTTTACAATTCCATCTGTCCTCAAGAAAAAATACTGGCATGTGGTTATTCTAAAGCTAAAATATGTAAATTTCAATAGGCAATGCCTCCATCCTGGGGAAGGGTTTCGGGGGGGCTCATGTCCTCTCTGAAAATGAAATACCTTTACCAATGTCTGCATTTCTGTAGTGGAAAGGTGCTTAGTCTATTGACTGTACTTCAAGAATTGCTCTGTGTAATTTCATTTGAAGCATGAAAGCCATTCATTTCATAGCTAAGGAAACTGAAGCCCAAAGACATATGATTCATCTATATTTCCACACTAAGTGCAATAGAGACAAACTTAGAAACTCGACCTCTCAACTCCCAATTCAGGGCTCTTTTCCTGCATGAAGCCATGTGCCAGTGATGAAGGGTCCTCCATATTTTCTTCTTCTCAGCATTAAGGATGCATATTGAACCCATCACTGTAGAAAATAAAGAATAGACATCTGAATGATAGTGTAGGAACTGATTTAATTTATTCGTGCAAGGAAACCGAGCAGACTACAGTTTAGTTCCAAACATTCCCATAGCAGACAATGTTAACTCACTGACACTACCATGATGCCAAATCTCCTTCTGAGATAAAAGTTAGAGTATATAGATACTCTTTGTTTTCCCTAGCATCCAATGAAAAACAAATACTCTGCAAAAGGGAGGGAAAGTGCTCTAAGAATGCTTTTGCCTTCATGATTCAGTGGGCAGTCAGACCTAGGTTATATCTTCCTATTAATTCCTACTTCAAGGCAAGAACTCTTGTTTGTTGCTCTATCCCTGGCATTAGAAGAGTTCTGAAACATATATAAGTATTCATCAAGTAAATAAATATTGTTGAATGTAGTCAGAAGTTACAGTAAACACATACAACTTAGAGGGAAAATCAAGAGAATTCCAGAGATACCGTCCTTGACATCATTGTGTCACTAAATTAATATCAGCAATTGCCTCCCTCCAGGTTTCTGTCATATGACAAGATTTAATTCTACTTGATGTTTACTATATATCAGGTATTTTGTTAATTGCAGCCAAAAGCATTTCTAATCAATGGGGCCACTTTGTATACTACAACTCTGCAAATCAGATAGATAAAAACAGACCCCCCTGGTATGTATGAAATTCATGGGGTGATGATAATAACCAATATCTTGAAAGGACTGGTAATCTTCAATATCTTGATAGCAGATATTGAAGTATGCATTTTTCAAAACTCAGTAAACGACCTGTAGTTTTACCAGTGTGGTGTTCAATCCCATCAGATCTTGGAAGCTAAGCAGAGTCAAACTGGTTAGTACTTGGATAGGAAACCACCTGAGAATGCCAGGTGCTGTATGCTTGGGAGAAGGACTTGGCAACCCACTCCCAAGAAATAATCAGCCATTGAAGACCTTAGAAATAGCACAGAAGCACTGGCAATGGTGTTTTCATCTGTTGTATGTAGGGTCGTTATGAGTTGGACACCAACTCAATGGCACCTAACAACAACAGTAAATGAAGCTGGATGGAGTGGTGCATACCTATAATTCCAGTGACTCAGGAGGCCAGGGCAGGAAGATATCAAGTTCAAAGTCAGGGGCAGCCTGCTTAACTTAGCAGGACCCTGTCTCAAAACAAAAAATAAAAAAGGGGCTGGGGTTGCAGCTCAGTGCTAGAGTGCTTGCAAAGTATGCACAAGGCCCTGGGTTCCACCCCTTAGTATCTCAGGAAAAAAAAAAACTCTTAATTATATCTAAATCTTTGCTTGTTTGTTCTGAGACAGGGTCTTGCCCCATGTAGCTCAGGCTGACCTGGAACTAGTGATGTTGATTAAGCTACCCTTGAATTCTCATTGTTCTCCTACCTCTCAAAGGCTGAGATTACAGGTATGTGCCACCACACCTGCCTTATATTTAAATTCTAATTCAAAGAATAAAAATTGCAAACAAATACCAAATTCTGGTTAATGAATTCTGGTTACTAAATGAATGAATGTTACTAATGAATGGTTACTAATGAATTCTGGTAACTAAATTCTGGTTAATGAAACTTCATGCTGAAGTTTCTATAAGGAAGTGTACTGTTATCTGAAATTTACCTTAAAATACATCCAAAAATCATCTCAAGATAGGTGGGTTGACAGAAGGACCAATAGATGATAAAGCAAGGTAATAGATTGCTAGAAATAAGAGGTATGTTCACCCTCAAATTTGTTCAGCTTTTACAGCCTCATCTTGTACTTACATGTGCCAGACCTGGAGGAAATGATGGCTCTAGAATTTTTACTCAGTGTGAAAGAGTAATTCTCTGGTTGGTAGTAGGAGGAAATGACTGGAGGACATCTGAAAGTGAGTAACAATCATAGTACTGATGCACATGTAATGAAATTCTAGATGGCAATTTATTTTTGAGCTTGACAAAATTAATACTAAATTTTGCTGGAAGAGTGAGCAGGCAATAATAATTAAGAATTAAGGAAAAAAGGAGGAGGCGGAAGAATTTATCCAGCTGTATATTAAAACAGAACAGTAATGAGAAAGTATTAATCCTGGTTGAAATATAATTGTGCTCCATTTCCAGAATTGTTGTATATCTATATATATTTTAAGCATCCTGGAAAAAATACATGAAATATAACCACAATTTTCTTAAAGCCATAACCAAGATGTGAAAAAGTATGGGAAAGCCCCAAGTGTCAAAACTCCAGATCCCAACTAAGAACTTCTTACAAAGTGTTCTTTGCTAGCATATAATGCATTTAACCATGACAGAGTGTAAGAATAGAGTAACCAGTAGCCAGGCACAGTGGCACACATCTGTAATCCCAGCAACTCAGAAGGTAGAGGCAAGAAGATCCCAGGTTTAAGGCTAGAGGCAGCCTGCATAACTTTGCGAAACCCTGACTCAAAAAAAATTTAAAAATGGGCTGGGGGTACAAAGTATGTGTGAGGCCCTAGGTTCAACCCCAAGTACCACACTCACACACACATAAAAAAAGAACTGAGTAACCAAAAGAAGAAATTATAAAGAAGAATAATTGTTACACCAAATATTTGGAAAACAAGAGCAGTTACAAAGATAATGATGTAGGTAAACAATCTCTAAAATATTTAACATTATGATTTGATCAGGAAAAACAATTATTGATCATGATCCCTCATATGTTTATTAATATTTAATATACATATATGAAGTGCTAACTTATTATATTATAAACTACAGCCAGTCATGAAATTTAAGTAAGAGTATATGTGCACACATATATGTGTGTATGTGTGTGTATTCAAATATGTATTATTTTGGTGTAAGATGTTCCTATTCTCTTCCTCCATTTGGGAACCCTTGCCTTATATGAGTCTATATCATATAAAGTGAGGATAAGGTATTAAGAAATCCCATATCCTGAGTCTGTATCATATAAAGTGAGTATAAGGTATTAAGAAATCCCATGTCCTTCCTCTGCCTCTTGGCTGATGGCTGAATTTCATTTCATTTCTTTAGTTTTGTCTTTAAGTGTGAATAACTTCCAGTTCCCTTACTGAGAATGCACATAATTACCCCGAGAGCATAAAGTCAACAGCTTAGTCAGTGAAAAACAGATCTTTATGGAGAGCAGGGGAGAGGGTCATAAGTGCTAAGACCCCTCAGTAGCAAATATCCCTCTTTTGGGGCCATGAAGCCATTTGCTAAGGAAGAGCTTATAGCACATACATGTATGTGTTAGACTTTCTGTCACTGTAACAAATACCTGAGAAAAACAACCTAAGGGAAGAAAGGGTTATTTCAGCTCATGGTTTCAGAGGTTTCCCCACCATGGTAGGGAGGGTGTGGGGAGCAGAGGAGCTCACATAATGGCAGCCAGGAAATAGACAGAGAATCGCTGGGCTCTGGGGCTCTCTCCTCTTTCCCTTTTTATTCCATCCAGGCTCCCTGCCTATGAGATAATATCATCCACATTCAAGGAGGGTCTTTGTTCCCTTGTTTAATCCTCTCAGGAAACTTTCACAGACATACCAGCGGTATGCTTTACTAATCTCTAGGGATCTCTCCATCTAATCAACTTATCAAGTTTAACCTTCACAACATGCTTGACAAAACTAGTTCTCACAAGTTTGTTTTTTTTTTTTTTAACTTAAAGCATTTAACAATCTGCCCACTTTTTAGAAATTCCAAATGGAAAAGAGAATAAGCCATAGTATCTTCCACTCCATCAATCTACATGACAGGTTCCATGCAAATGACTGCAAGATCAGGCTTTGCTCCATCCACTCAACTGCACCAGTGGTCAAAGAGAATTCTCCTCACACTGCACCAGTGGTCAAAGAGAATTCTCTCAAAGGAACAAGGTTTTGGTCAAGACCCTTCAGGTATTAAATTTCTTTCATACTAGCTGAATTAAGGATATATATTTTTTAATTCTGGAATTTCCACTTTTCTAATCCTCCCTAATAATGAAAAAGCAATACTTTTTAAAAAAGAAAAATCTTTGCAATACCTCAATCTACACTACTGAACAGGGTTTTTGTCCCCATTTTCCACTGATTGTATATTCTTAAATAGGCAGCTATTTTCCTTTTGAGCATATGCTTTGAATAAAATTGAAAGTAAGCATCAATAATTTATCTTAGTTCTTATGGAGAATTAAATTCTAACTAACTAAATGAGGAAAAGAAATGGGGGGAGAAATTTGTTTTTTGTTGAACTATTTATGAATATATGGAAAACTATTCTTTTTCCCAAGCAGTCTTGTTCCATTGGCACAGATATGGACCACAATTAGTGTTGAGTGACTTACTCAAAGCTTCCACTCCACTGGATCCACACATCTGTAAATCAAATTCTCCCATGCTTCAATTTCCAACCTTCTCCTCAGAGAGAAAGAGCTGTTCAGAGTGCTAAACTTCACTGATAATAGACAGTATATCACAAGGTTTTGATTTTTACTTATTTGGTTGACAATAAATAATCTTATGGAAAAGGATATTGTTGTTTTTTTTTTAATTTATGTGCACTTTCCATCCTCCTGCTTCCACCTCCCAAATCACTGGGATTACAGGCATGGGTCACTGCACCTGGCCATGGATTTTATATTCTCAACCAAAAGATATCAACACAATTGGACATATTGGTAGGCTCAGTAATATCGTGATGAATACCAACTTCTGTCCCCTCCATGCAAAAATGGAATCACTTCCTCAAGACCTGTAGAAAATCCAATTAACACCTATGTTTCTCAAGTTCACACCTACTTTCTGTTTTGTTCTTTCTTCTTTTCTCCCCACAGCACTAATGTTGCAAGTTTCTCTTGTTGTGACTCTCTCTATGGCTAATGGGTCTGAATGCAGGAGCTCTTTACCAACTAGAAATCTACACCTCCTAATTGACAGTCGTTTAGGAAACAGAAGCCATCTTATTGTAAGTGGAGCTGTAAAAGCCTCACAGGAGAATCTGAAAGATATTTCTATGAAAAGTACAAAGTGCTGTTATTTAATTTAGTTATTTATCAAACTCTTGGCAATATCTGGCCCTTAGCTGCAATAAAAATTGTGAATGTGACGAAGGTAAAATATCACTGAAAATCTAATCCTCAGAGTATTTATGTAATAGCCCAGAGTATATTAGTATCCTGAGTGGAAAAACCAAGGCTCCAAGCAAAAATATCTTATCCAGATTATATTTAAATACATTAAGGTACTGAAATCCAAATCTCATGCATATGCTCAGTAGATCTGGTTTCACATGCAGATCAATAGATACTCTGAATTCTGATTATATATTATGCAGTCTGCTGTTCCAGCCCACAACCTCTAACACCACATTTTACTTTGTGCCTTGGAATTTTATTTTATTAAGAGTTTCTCAGCATGTATACTATACCAGACAGTCAGAATGAAGATTAGTCCCTAAAATGAAGATTCTGAAACAACAACAAAAAAAGAACAATGCATGCAACTAACTGGAAATAATTATGTATTTTTGAAAACAAGTCAGTAAAAGGTAAAAGCAATATTTCTGCTGCCTGAATTACCAAAATCATAACTCCAATTATTCACTTATCTTTACTTTGCCATATTTGGCCTAAAATTGTGTGGCATTAATTTATCAAATACTGTACAGAGACCTAATGTGGAATTCAAGCATCAGAAAAGAAGTATCACAAGTAACAAACAAAAAGGAGCAAAAGAAATTGTTTTCATCTACCCCCATGATTTCTGGAATAATCAGTAAGATGTTAAAAAACAGATAATCCTCTTTGTATGGCAGAACTCTGACTTCTATGCAGTTTCCAGATACAGAAATAACTACCATCACAAATAAAGAAGATAGAAATGAGGTACAAAATGGTAATAGGCAAGAAAGCATCAGACATCATTAAGATGTACAACTTCCTAGGACTGACAAGTCTAAACTTTGGAAAGCGTATTTTATTTTCCTCTTTTTATTACTGTAGTGTGTTCCTAGTAAAATACCTAAATAGAATATTATGCATCCTTCACTTTTAGAACATTGACTTTGGGAGTGTATAATGATCCCTTTCTCCAAGGAATGTAAACTCTACAAAAAGTGTCCATTTACAAAGTGGGCCTCAGCTATGGGCTAGTGGGGTTGTCCATTGAAAATCGCATATTAAGCCTCTAAAATGGTATTACTTTTTTTTTAACTGATAGATGTGCAGATTTGGTCTGCATAGTCTTTGGTTCTTCTCTCACTGAATAGCACCATCACCAGCTCTCCTTCCCACATTACAGTGATGACAAAACTAAGCATAAGAAACCCATGCTAACCTACATGGGATCAAATAGGTCCAGTAAACATGGTGGCTGCACTTCAGGAGGTTGTATTATTCAATGTTAGAATATGTGCTGCTGTAGGCTGCATGCCAAGATGTAACAAGCAAACAACCCATTTTGTTCAATGAATCAAACAGGGTCTCTCCTACTCAAACAGAGACTAGAATGTGGAGTAAATGCATTATAAGAGCAAGGTTTCTGAAGGAAAAAAGATGCTTTTGCTGAGTGCTAGAAAGCAATGATTTTGATATGTGTGAACAGCCCAAAAGAACCTGCCCATTTTCTAAAAGAGAAGGAGAGACACAAAGAAGGTAATAAAACTCCAACTTCATGAAGTTGGATGATAGAGAATAGAAGATTTTCTCTTTCTGCTGTGGGTCATTGTGGGGTGACTCCAAGAGTTATGGTCATGGAACTCACATAGCACAAGCACAGCAATGAAAATTTGGAGTCACAAATTGCTCTCTGACTTGCTGGGCATCTCAAGTCAACTCTTACAAGCAAGCTATTTTCTTATAGTACTTTTTCCCTCCTCCTCTATAATTTTCATAAGGAAATATTTTCTTTCCCATAAGTTTCTTAAATAATTGTTGAATCTAATGATGTGTGAGAATAATTAGAAACGTGAATCCTCTCATTACTAAGCAGAATGCCTTAAATATAGTACATGTTCCATAAATGTTCATGGAATCAGACTTTGATTAGTCAACATCTATTTGAGGCAAATAAATGTAAAAGTGGTTCATTACAGACCAGGTCACCTCTACTACTTAACTGAGATTCACTGCTGCTGTAGTTAAAGAAGTTACATTCATGAATATTTATATAAGTGTCACCTTTAGGAGAAAAAGTCTAAAATGAGAGCAAATGGAAGCTTCTTTCAAAAATCTTGCTCTTTCCTACAACCTCAGTCTCAAATGAGAATTCTGTCCCATCATACTGCTTATAAGAGATATTTTAACTTCTTCCCTGTGGCTACCATTGGAGCTCACTCCTAACTTCAGCGTAGCCCTCCAGAAATATACTTCACAGACTACTAGAGGCAGGAAAGCTAAGGACTCGCAGCCTCCAGTACAGCTTGATCTCTATTCATTACTTAGTCTTACCAAGCAAATAAACCTACCTGTGATTTCAGAGGGAGATGGGAACCTGAGTCTAGGCTTGTGCTGCTGCTTCAAGTTGACAAGCCCAACATGGAAGGTTTTTAATCTTTCTGTTACAGTAGAAGTTATGGGCCTAATGTCTAGCCCTTGATATTGTGAATGCCAAGAAACAAAGCCAAAGAAGTATGCATTTCATGGTATGGACCATGTCTAAGGTATAGCCCTGGAACAAATATATGTATAGCAGATTTTCTGTAGGGGTAGAGATACCAGATATTTGGTGTGTACTGCCTGGCATCACTCTGATTTATTACTGAAACCTCAGTCACACACTTGGTCCTGACCTTCTGATTCTAGTACCTAACTACTTTCTGTTTAAACCAGCTTCTAAAGTATTCCGTCTTGTGGCATCTTTTTCCTTCTATTCTTTCTTTGATTTACAACACTCAGACATGTTAAAAAGAAAAAAATATTTTTCTGAGAAACTTACAGCTGTATCTATCCAATCTAACATGGACAATTGCACCTTATGATTTTTATAATGAGCCATAGGATGGGAAGTATGAGTGTAATGTAAAGAAGTGGTTGCCAGACAGGATGTAATAGGCCTTTCCTGGGCAGGCAGGACTGAGCAGAGAGCAAGAGACAAAGTATGTAGACTCCAGATTCCTTACTCACAGCTCAGGAGTTAAAATACAAACGTACAGAAAGAGGGGAAAAATCCTAGATAGTTCAGGCTTCAACTAGTGAATAGTAGGGCTGATGTTTTTCTCCTAACCGAAGAAGACAGCCAGCCTCTTAGAAAAGTCTCACATTCAGCATGATGCTGCATTCAAATAAAAAAGTCACAGTAGCCGAGGGCATGTGGGTTAGGAAAAACTAAAGTAATTTAGAAAAAAACAAGAATTCTTAGTATCCCCACCCTCACCGACTAGGGGAACAGAATACTATGATAGGAGGAATGAGCAGAAAGGTGTCTGCAATAAAGACGGAATCACTGCAAACTTCAGAGCTTATGTAATTATAGGCAAAGACAATTGGGCCAGCCACACCTTGGTAAATGTCAGCTTAAGATGTTCAGGGAAAGGGCACACCAAGGAACATCACTCCAGATACCACCATGACAAAACTGATGCCTAAGGTCCAAACAGGGTAGGAAACCTCAAGTAGAGGGCAAGAAGGCCACATTACTTTCCTGATTCCAGATGTTACATAAGTGTTCCTGGGAAAATAAGTCATCTCTAAGTTGTGGAAGCCTGCAGCTATAACCCTGTGGCACCCAATCCCATCAGATCTCAGAAGCTAAGCAGGGTCAGGCCTGGTTAGTACTTGGATGGGAGACCGACTGCCTGGGAACACTAGGTGCTGTAGGCTTGGGAGACAGACCCGGTAACCCACTCCCAAAAATCAATCAGCCATTGAAAAGCCTATCAACAGCAGAGAAGCACTGACAATAGTGTCTCACCTATTGTACATAGGGTTGCTATGAGTCAGATACCAACTAGACGGCACCTAACAACAACAACAACAAGTGGTAGAAAGGACAAAAAAGAGACATATGAGACTTCTGTTCAACGTGCAGAGCTTATAGCTCTCACTCAGGCCCTGCCCCTGACTACAGGAAAGACTAAACATCTATACAGATAGTAGATATGCTTTTGCTACTCTCCACGTGCATGGGGAAATTTATAAATAAAGAGGTCTATTAACCTCAGAAAAAAGACTGTCAAAAATAAAGAAATTTTGGGACATTTAGAGGCTGTTTGGCTGCCTAAATAAATGGCAGTTACTCACTGCAAGGGACATCAAAAAAAGAGATGAGCTGGATGTGAAAGGACTGAGGAAATGGTGCCTTTAATCCCAGTCCCAGTTCTCCCAGAAAAACCTAACTACTCAAAGAAAGAGGTTGGAACTTACCAAAATAAAATTGGACATAAGACTCTAGAGGATGATGGAGACACCCTGATGGGTGCTACATGCTCACTAAGGCTTTAGGATGCACCTTGATTACTCAGATCCATCAAGCCTCTCACTTGGGGACTACCAAATTAGGTCATCTTGTCACCACTCAACTTGACATCACCTCTATAGCTGAGGATGTTACCTCCAGATGTGCTTGATGTGCCCAGGTAAACGCCACCAGATGAACGTCTAAGCAACAAGGAGTAAGGTACCAGGGTAACCAACTGGGAGAACATTAGGAACTAGACTTTATAGAGATTAAAAGAAGCTGTTATGGTTATAAATATTGACTAGCATTTATTGACCCTATTCTGGATGGACTGAGGCATTTCCAACTATGTCTGAGACAATGCAAATTTTATGTAAAAAATTAATATAGGAAATAATCCCTTGATTTGGTCTCCCATTGTTTCTGGGGTCCGACAATAGCCAGGCCTTCATGGCCAGCATTTCTAAATTAATTAGTGAAGCTTTAGATATAAATTGAAAACTCCATTGCATGTATAGACCACAGAGTTCAGGAGAGATAGAAAGGATAAATAAAACCTTAAAGGAGACTTTGACTAAATTAACCTTGGAGACTGGCGCTAAGTGTCCTGACCTCCTACCTTTCCCTCCTATACGCGTGAGATGCACCCACACATCCCACATGAGGGACCCTGTAAACTCGTTGTCACAGCATGATGATGTTACCTCTTGCAAGCTATAAAACTGTGTTACTAGGACCTTTCTAGAATGCTTGGAAACATGAACTCTGGGATGACTTTTCCTTATTTCCTTCTAGTTATTTTAATTATGTAATAATGATGTTAAAACTTAAAGATGTGCAAATGAATTTGTAAAAGCTTAAAAAAAGGAATCTTTCTGAATAATTGTACTATGCTAAAATTACTGTTCTTTTGTTGTCTGACTGTCAGAGGAATCCATGTGAACTAAAGGACACAGAAATCCAGGAACTTAGGGAAATTTTAGAAAGAGTGTGTAGGTATTTGACAGAAAGTAAAAAGCAAGTTTGGAAGAAGGCCTATGTGGAAGTGAGAACTGAGGGATGAGGAAAGTTGTATAGCTGATAAGATGTTAAACCACATTCAGGATAGGAAACTGGCCAAACATGGACTAATATGTTATATGATGATGATAAATATGGTGATGGTCCTGTTCATAATAATAGAGAAAGCTATGATGATGGTTATAAATCTGATGATGAAAATGATGGGACCCAATTCTTAAATCATGAATTGTAGCTACTATTTTAAGATTAAAATAGTTTTCAAAAAGAATTGGGGAATGAAGGACCCAGCTTAGCCATAGAAAAGCCATTTTATAGATCAGGCTAAGAAAATTTTTCCACTGCCTCAGAGAGACCCCACCCCTCCCAACTTGGGAGGTCCCGAGCTATCTTAAGCTGCCGCTTCCTGTTACCGTCAGCCCACATCTGCTGACACCAACGTCTCAGAATGCCGAAACCTTCCCCCTTCTCGTGCGCGCCTTGCTATTTGATTTAACCAATCAGTTTAAAAGTCAACCAATGTGACCAATCAAAATTGTACCAGTCAGCTAACCCGCCATTTTGCTTCTGTAAGGGTATTAAAAAGCCCTCGCTTCTGCATTTCGGGGTCTCTCTCGCTCTCTCGTTCAATGGAGCTGAGTAGACCCCGACGTGTCGGACGATAAAATCCTTTGTGCTTGCAGCGGCAAAAAATAAATAAATAAATAAGACAAGAACTGGGGGTGCGGTTCTGTGGTAGAGCGGGTCCAGCACGCACAGGGCTGTAGGTTCAATCCCAGCACCGAAAAAAGACAAAAATAAATAAAAAGACAAAGCATGAAAGGCCAAGACTAAGAATGTATCCAAAAATAGCTAAGATGGATATTGGACAGTGATGGTACTAATATTTAAATTTAGTTGAAAAGTCACTGATTAAACTGACAATATTCTGAGAAAATAAGTTGTCTGGTCACAGCAAACTGGGAGACTCAAGGACAAAGCTGGCTTAATTATAGAAAATAGAATTAGTTTCTTTAAAAAATACATCAAAAAATGCCTGGGCTATTATGTGTAAGTTTTGACCCTACTATAATAGCTAGAATTTATTGAGTGCTTACCAGGTACCAGTCACTGCTGTAATTAAATATAAAGGACATTATTTCCTTTAATCTTGGTATTATCCAATTATCTCTATTTTATAGGTAAGAAAACTGAATCACAAATATTAAGTAACTTGCCTAAGGATGAATATAATTATGTAAATGATAAAGATATGATAAAGCCACATATGTAGCCAAACAGTATTTCACAAATTATCCCCAATGGACAGAAACTTCAAATGTTTTCTTCCTTCCCCGGCCATTTAGAAGTCAGATGCTATACAAACAGATACAATGGTTATTGTTTGCTCTGTGGGGTTGAAGGGAAAAAGGAAATTCATCCTACTAAAGCTGAGATTTTCTCCCTGTAACTAGAGTTGGTTTCCTTGCCATATTCTTGACAATATTTCCACCTTCATGAACCCAGACAAAGAATGAGGACAGAGTGAATCCAAGTGTTTGGATCTAGAATAGATGGTTGTTACTATAAATTAGACATTGCTCCTGTCCTCTTCCTGGACTTGGGTCACTTATTCTCTCACTAATTCACATAAAAAATAAAAGGACTGGCTATCAGATATCCTTCATCTCTGAATCCTGAAGGAAAAATTATGAAATTGAGATATTCATGATTTTAAAAATTCTAATATAACATAATTTTAGTGCTCCACAAAACTTAACATAAAAGAACTTGCCTGTGGTATTTATTTTATTTTATTTTATCTTTGCCATCCCTTGAGAATAACCTGGATACACTACTTTTCAATATGCACAATTGGAATCCACTCAGTCATTTCTATTGCTTCATGATTCTGAAAACCTTTGCTCACAGCACTTCCATCGGACCACACAGGCTTACAATAGAGCAGATGTCCCCGACTCTGGGCACACACTGCCCAGCCCTATCATCCAGATTCTTCTCTCTCGTTCTGCCCATCAGGCCATTCCCAAAGCCAAGGCGGCAGTCGAAGGTGCCAACTGTCAGCTCCAAGTTGGACAGCTGGAGTTTGTCCCGGCCGGACTTGGAGCCCAGAAACCAGGTTCCCCCTCACCAAGCCAAGCCTGCCTCTGGCCTGAGTGCTTTGCTGAGAATTTACAGGCCACAGTCACTGAACAGGTTCTGGATGATTGTCTTCATAACTTGTGCTGCCATTATGAGACTGCTGAGCTGGGAACTTTTCCCAGAGGACGAGAAGCGCATTTCACTCCAGCTTCTGGGCTTCTCTCTCTGCATCTATTTTTTATTTTCATTCCAAAACCTGTCCTGTCTGTTTTGTATACACATCTAGTATGATTAAGCACTCACAAATGCTCACATGTGAATGAATGAATGAATGACTTAATCATCAAATCAAGGATAACCCTGTCAAAGTAGATTTAATTTTAAGACAGATTTTCTTCAACTTGATATTATCTGGAAGCCAGGAAATGATTCTCAGTGCTTCTCAAACTTTGATGTATGTAAGAATCACCTGGGGATCTTGTTACAATGCAAGTTTTGATTCACCAGGTCTATGATTGGGGCCTGCATTCCTGCATGTCTTTTAAAGCTCCCAGGTGATTCTGTTGGCTGAGACCACATTTTGAGAAGCAGTGTCTGAATCAGCACCAACTAATGCTTTTACTTTCATCAGAATCTTAGTGAACTACTCTGGTGTTCAAAACTTATCCGTGGTTTAATAAGATGGCACATAATAAGCAATCAATAAACATTAAAACAGGATTTTAATCAGAAGAAGATTAAATTTGGCTTACACAGTACATTTTCCCTATTCATTCAAAGAGAGAATATATATGAAAAGTCTTAGTCCCCAGCCTCAGAATGAATTTCAGAACTTTCTGTAAAGTGAATGTAGGATAGCTTAAATTCACCAACTAAATCTTCAGTTATAAAATATGTTCAGATTATCATATAATTCTTATATATTTCTTTGCTAGCTTCATTCTTAAGAGAAATGGAAAAAATAGTAAAACTCCAGTTATTAGCCAATATAGTAGTTAATTTTATAGGTCAAATCTTATGGGCTGGGAGATGCCCAGGTATCTGATTAAATACCTGACATACAGGAAGAGATCAGCATTTGAACTGATGGACTGAGTAAAGCACATGGTGCTTACCTATGTGGATGGGTGTCTTCAAACCCAATGGGGACCTGAATAAAACAAAAAGGCAAAGGAGGGCTGGAGTCTCTCTCCCTCTATCTGGTTGCTGACTGCTGAACTTAAACAAATATCTTGCCTTCTCTTGGTGCTCTTGTTATCAAAATTTCAGGCCCAGGCTTTTTCCCCCACTCTTTTTATTGTTAATTTTGTTTTTCTCATTTCTTTTTTGTTCTAATGTAATTTTTATCTTTTTTCTTTTTAGTTTTATTTTTTAGCTTTTGCTGTCTGTGTATCTCTCTTTTACTATTTGCTATACTTTCAGTGCCTGCAGCTGTAGCACTGCAGCATCCAATTTCAGAAGCTAAGCAGGGTCGGGCCTGGTTAGTACTTGGATGGGAGACCACCTAGGAACACCAGAAGCTGTAGGCCTGGGAGAAGAATCCAACAACCCACTCCCAAAAGTCAATCAGCCATTGAAAACACTATGAATAGCAGAGAAGCACTGACAATAGTGTTTCACCTTTTGTAGGTAGGATCATTATGAACGGACACCAATTTAATGGCACCTAACAACAACAACAACATGGACCTCTTCCAGGCAGTTGGCCAGGTAGTTATTTTGCCTGCAGCCATAGCCCTGCGGCATCCGATCCCATCAGATCTCGGAAGCTAAGCAGGGGCGGGCCTGGTTAGTACCTGGATGGGAGACCACCTGGGAACACCAGAAGCTGTAGGCTTGGGAGAAGGACCTGGCAACCCCTCCCAAAAGATCAATCTGCCATTGAAAACCCTATGAACAGCAGAGAAGCACTAACAACAGTGTTTCCCCTGTTGCACAGAGGGTCACTATGAGTCGGATACCGACTCGACGGCACCTAACAATAACAACAACAACAACAACAACAACAACATACTTTCAGTATCATTTTTACTTTGTTTTTTAAAAAATAAACCACTTAGGTTTTTTACTTCTTATTGTTCTTTGGTCTACCAAATTTTGTTTATATATATTTTTATTTTGCATTTTTTAAATCTTTTGTTCTTTTCTCTCTCTCTTCCTAACATTCATTTCCTTTCAGGATCTTCTTTTTCCTTCCTTTAACTTAACCCTTGCTCCTACAACTTTCTCCCCTTTCTCTGACCCCACTCTGATTTTTGTATTTAAGGTAACTACTATTTTTACCTCCACCCTAATAATTTGTAACTTCATATCCTACTCTATATTATTGTCAACATTTTCTTCTCTATGGGTATTTGTGGCATAGGAGTTGGCTTTAACTGATGTTAAGTGTATTTCTATATCAGATTGGTTGTTGTGGTGGTTTGTCTTCTTCTCAGGGAGTGGTTCAAGGGAGTGATATCTCAGAAGAAAGCTGTTCACTAAGAAGATACCAAAATAAAACAGGAAAAGATATCCATCCCAACATATGCACTAATCACAAAACAGAAATACAAGACACATGAAAAAGCAAGGTAGCACATCTCCAAATAACCATAATTCTTTAATTACTGAATATAAAGATACTGATATAGTTGACATGTCAGACAAAGAATTCAAAAGTCTACTTGTAAAAAGTCTACCAATGACTTCAAAGAGGACACAAACAAGGAGATAAATGAAGAAAATCAATATAAGATCTAGATCAGAAAGTCAACAATGTACAAGACAAAGTCAGGAAAATGGATGAGAAACTCAGCAAGAAAATTGAGATTTTGAGAAAAAAAAAGAAAAGTTGAAAGTGAAGAACTCAATAAATCAAATGAAAAACACAGTAGAAAACATTACCAGTATACTAGATCAAGCAGAAATAGAAATATCAAGGATGGAAGACAAGGCCTAAGAAATACTACTTTCAGATAACAATAAAGAAAAAAATAATAGAAAACATGACCATAAGTTCAAAGAACTCTGGGATATGATTAAGAGACCATATGTAAGAATTCAGGGGATAGAAGAAGGAGCTGAGATTTAAAAAACTAAAGGCACAGAAAACCATTCAATGAAATTATAACAGAAAATTTCTCAAATCTGGGGAAAGAAATGGACATCTAAACACAAGAGACATTCATAACCCCAAATAAACATGACCAAATAAGAACCTCCTCATGACACATTATAGTTAAAATGCCAAGATTGCAGAACAAAGAAACAATATTAAAAGCTTTGAGAGAATAACTCCAACTCACTTACAAAGGCAAACCCATCAGAATAATATCAGCCCTCTCAGCACAAACCCTAAAATATAGAAAAGCATGGAATGATATAGTTCAGGCACTGAAAGTGAATAATTGCATACCAAGATTATTATATCTAGGAAAATTATTATTTAAAATTAATAGAGAAGTAAAGACCTTCTAGGGTCACTATGAGTTGGACAGGACTCCACAGCACCTAACAACAAACAACAAGCCAGAATTGGTGGCTGGTGTTTAGCTCAGTTGGTAGATTGCTGCTCTGTGCTCTCTGAGGTACTGGGTTCAATCCCCAACACCGCACAAATGGGAAAAGGATGTGGCGGCCCACTCCTGAAACAATTAGCCATTGAAAACCCTATGAGGGTCACTATGAGTCAGACCTGACTTGATAGCACGTAACAACAACAACAAAGCCAGAAGAAGATACTTAAAGGAATCCTGTATATACTGGAAGAAGAAAGACAGTCTCAATTATGAGAATACAGGAAAGAATATACTTTATGAGAGAAACAAATGAACTAATTAGAAGTAAGAATCAGTCATATCCAACTCAAAAAACCAGCAAACCCAGAATATGAATAAGGGAGAAAGGAAAGAACATAATATCCAACACAATTACAAAAATCAGCAAATACCTCTCAATAATAACCCTAAATATATAAATGGTATTAACTCTCCAGTTAAATGACCTAGATTGGTAGATTGGATTAAAATACAAGATCTAAGAATTTATTGTCTGCAAGAAACACATCTCACTGGCAGGGACACTCACAGACTGAAAATGAAAGAATAGAAATTGATATACCAAGAAAGTGGAAGCCAAAAAAAAAGAGGAGTAGCAATCTTTCTATCAAACAAAGTAGACTGCAAGTTCAAATTAATCAGAAGAGATAAAGAAGGTCACTACATGTTAATAAAGTGAATAATCAAGAAAGTATAACAATTCCAAATGTATATCCATGGAACACCAGGGCACTCAGTTTCATAAAAAAAAAAAACACTCTGGACATAAAGGGACAGGTCGGTTCAGATACAATAATAGTGGGTAGCTTCAATACCCCATTCTCATCAATAAATAGAACATCCATGCAAAAAAAATCAACAAAGGAACATTAGAGTTAAACAGCAGAATAAATCAAAGAAACTTAATAGACACCTATAGATATTTCATCCAAAAGCTAGAGAATACACATTCTTCTCAGCAGCCCATGGAACTTTCTCTAAAATAGATCACATTTTAGGCCATAAATCAAGGCTTAACAAATTCAGAAGGATCAAAATAATGGTATGTATCTTATTGGACCATAGTGGAATGAAACTAGAAATCAACAGGAAAAGAAATTAGAGAAAATATACAAATACATGGAGATTGAACAATACCCTCTTTCACTATTAATGGGTCCTTGAAGAAATTAGGGAGGCAATCAAAAAGTTCCTAGATCAAGTGAAAATGAAAACATACCTACCAGAACCCATGGGATGCAGCAAAACTGGTTCTAAGAGGGATGTTTATAAGTATGGGTGCCTACATTAAAAAATCAAAGAAAATTCAAATGAATAACCTAATGATGTACCTTAAGGTCTTAGAAAAACAAAAACAAGCAATATTCCAAATCAGTAGATGAAAGAAATAATAAAGATGAGAGCAGGGATTAATGATGTGGAGACTAAAAGAATTGAAACAAAGAGCTAATTCTTTGCAAAGATAAACAAGATCTATAAATCCTTAGCCAAACTGAACAAAAGAAAGAGACAGAAATCTCAGACTAATAAAGTTAGAGATGAAAAGAGGAGCATTAAAACTGGTACCAATGAAATTGAGAGAATCATGAGAGAATACATTAGAGAATACTTGGAAAACTTATATTATAAAAAACTGGAAAACTTTAATAAGATGGATAAATTCCTAGACACATATGACCTACCTGGGTGTCCACTCTCTCTAGATTGCCTTAGCTATTCAATACAGTAGTTGAATCTTAGCCACAGCAATAAGGTAAGACAAGAGATACAAATAGAAAAGAAAGAAGTCAAATTATCCCTATTTGCTGATCATATGATCTTATTCTTAAAGGACCCTAAAAGACTCCACTAGAAAACCCTTAGAACCTCAGCCAACATTATATTAAATGGAGAAAAACTAAAACCATTTCCTCTTAGATCTGGAACACGACAAGAATGTCCTCTCTCTCCTATTCTATTCAACATAGTAATTGAAGTTCTGGCCAGGGCAATCAGACAAGAGAAAGAAATCAAAGGGATACAGATTGGCAAGGAAGAGGTCAAATTATCATTATTTGCAGATGATATGATTTTATACCTGAAAGACCCCAAAACCTCAA
>VMDO01020428.1:0-37839 GCA_007922755.1 Pedetes capensis | reverse complement strand
TGCAGCTCCTATAATAGGGCCTCTTCTTTTTACAGGTCCCAGTCAAAAGACTTGACAATAAAACCACTTGGATTGTCCACACTTGACTGAAACTGGAGAGGGGGAGTGGGAGATAACTCAGCTTTGAAATGGAAGCAAACCTGTGAGAAAATAGTTCTTCCTCTGTGTAGTTGCAGAGCCTTTCAAAGGCATTGTAATTTCATCTGTATGGCACACAGAAATGCTTATTGAGGATGGTACAATCACCCTGATCCATCTCATCAGATTCTTGTAGATAAGACTATTATAACTCCATGTTGTTGTTAGGTGCCATTGAGTCAAGTCCAACTCACAGTGTCCTTCATAGTGTTTTCAATGCCTGATTGTTTTGGGGATTGCCTTGGGAGTGGATTTACATGTCCTTCTCCCATTTTTGTGGTGCTGGGGATTGAATTTGGGTTCTCAGAGAGCGCAGAGCAGCACTCTACCAACTGAGCACATTGGTAATATCAAGGATCAAGTGTTCCCTAATGGAAACATACAGTGCAGTGGGAATGGAGCTATGAAAGGAGAATATAAATGCTGATCCTGCAGGATTTCTGTGAAGGTTCAGTAAGTGATCACATGTGAAGAGTTATGCACACATAAGAGAAAGGAGTTGCCATGATCTTAGTTGTTGGGTTGTCCTGTAGCATACTTATGTACTCAGTCCTTCTTTCATTTATCTGTTTATTCATTCAGCAGACAGATGTGAACTCTAAGCAAAATAGACTTAGTCCTGATCCTCAGGAAGCTAATAACAGCTCAGGGGCTCAGACAGAGAAAGAATAATTGTACAAATCACAGAAAAGGAGGGAGGAAGGGAAGAAGGAAATAAGGAGGGAAGGAAATAAAAAGGAGGGTAAGGAGGGAGAAGAAAAGAAGGAGGCAAGGGAGAGGGGAGTGAAGAGAACATATACGATAGTGTCTTAGTCAGCTCCCTGCTGTGGCAAAGAAACCAACTGAAGCAAACGTATGGAAGGAAACATTTAATGGGGACTCACAGCTAGAACAACATCCCATAATGGCAGCAGGGCAGGCATGGTGGTGACATGAAGGATGGCCCGTGGCAGACAACTGTACATTTTTGTGGTCAGGAAGCAGAGAGAGAAACCAGACCCATGGGTCCTGGTGAAAAGCTCCAAACCCCTGCCCCCAGTGACTCACTGCCCTCAAGCTAGATCCCACCTCTCAAAGCTCCACAGGGCCTCACAGGACCATGCCACCAGCTGGAGACCCGATGTCCACACACAAGACTCTTAGGAGGCATTTTAGATTCAGCCATCTGTTGACCAACCCTCTGTTATGGCTTAAATCTCTAAAAGTGCAAACCCCTCAATGTGTCATGCGTTTATATCTTTGGTCTCCATGTGGTGGCACTGTTTGAGGAGTCTATGGAACTTTGAGAGATAGAATTCTAGCTTTGGGGAAGCAACTCCCTGGGGGATGGCCTTTGGATGATTTCACCTGGACCTACAGTTCTGCTGGTTCTCTCTCTGCCTCTTCTCCTGATCCACCAAGATGTGACATGAGGTTCTCCTCCTTTGGCCCTGTCATACAATGCCACCATGGCTACCATGCCACCACACCATTTGCCTGCCCTGACTCTATGGACAGAAATCCTCTAACCGTGAGCTTCCAATAAATCTCCCACCCCTTAAGCTTGTTTCATTTGGTTTCTCTGTCACAGTGACATACCAGCTGGCTAATATAGGTGGTCGGTGTAGTTATAGCTAGGAAAGAGAAGGGGATAATACTAGGAGAGTGGGACACTTTTCCTGGACTGTAGGTATACATTGCAGGTGACTCAACCTTCAATATCAAGATGGTAATTTGATCATCGCAAGGAGATGCTATGATAAAACCAATGTTTGAAAATGAAGAGTGTGACAGTATGGTAAGATATAGCAGATTTATTAAAAATACAGTTAGAAAGAAGGAGAATCATTTATTTGCCTAAATGTCTACCTTTCGGGCAATATAGAGGAAAGAACTTTGAGTTTCAAGTTGATGTCAGCACTGTCTCAGGAAATGTTTAGGAAAATATCTGACGGATCCATAAACTAAGAACATCCTCTTATGTTTGTTTATACTTCCATTATTTCATCCCTTTGCTCCTTCCCAAGTTTTAGTAATGATCCCGGCATTAGAGAAGAAGAGCCAGGACTTTGAGAGAAAGGATGAGTAATGAGCAAACAATAAGATTCTGGATAAAGAAATGCTTACATTTGGAAACATGTAAGAAATGAGATTAAAAATTAATTGGTCACTGGTTGCTATAGCAAATAAAAACATTTTATTGCTTTAATGTTGGTTGGAGGGAAAGAAAATTAAAAGGTTAATAAACTAATGTTTCCTGACTAATGTTTCTCTCCTCAGAAGAGAAAAAGACCTAAAAAATTCAAGGCACCACAAAATACCTGCTTAGAGCCATTCTTAAAGTGACCAACACAATATTAATATTCATTATTGTAAATTTATTTTTTTAATTGAAAAATAAAAATTGTATATATTTCTGTTGGGTACAATATGTTTTGATGTATGCATACATGTAGAACAGCTTAGTAATGCTAATTAACATATGTACTACCACACATAGTTATCATTTCCTTGTGGCAAGAACACTTAAAATCTACTCCCTTAGTAATTTTCAATAGTATAATACATGGTTATTAACAATATTTACCACATTGTTGTTAGTCAATGGTACAGTAAATCTCTTGAATATTCTCCCCCTACATAACTGAAGTTGTACATTTTTAATATCAATTTTCAAGAAATTTCACCTAGAAAAGTTTTCAGCTGTTAAATATGGAAGAGGAAGAAATAAATGAGAAACTCAAAGCAATAAATTGCTGTATAGTGTAGTGCAAAGGGCTCTAAGGAATAGGTAGAGATGGTTACCTATTAGTTGCACTAGAACTTATTTATACACCTCCCTAGATGCACATGGGGCTGGGATTTAGCTCAGTTGGTAGAGCGCTGTGCTGCAGTCTCTGAGGTCCCGAGTTCAATTCCCAGCACTGCAAAAATGGGAGAAGGACCTGGCAATCCACTCCCAAGACAATCCCGAAACAGTCCGCCATGGAGAACCCTATGAGGGTCGCTATGAGTCGGATACTGACTTGATGGCACCTAACAACAACAACAACAAGATGCACATGGTAGACACCTGCCCCTCTACACTTGGCTGCTTCCTTACTTCAGAAAATCACATGTTCACTGTCCAAAGTGGCTTATCTCTGCAGAGCTGGACTCCAGGGTGGCCATGGTCTTGCCCACCATAGGAAGAGCTGTAGTATTGTGACACTAAAATTGCCTCCACTGGACTGTAGATGTTCTGGCTTATCCTCCACTCCCAGATCTGACAGAATGAAGTTTCAAACGGCTAGGAGTGAGTAGGATAACTACAGGGGTTGCACAAGAGTTTTAATAGCCTTTTAAGAGCTCTTCTGGGGAACAATAGCAATTTATACCTCTTTCCCTCCACGAATATCTCCAGAGGACCTCAACTTCCTCTTCAGATATAACCCACTTGGTTGTGCAACCAGTTATGTGTTCTCGTCAAGTCATATCTAGTTCTATAATGCATCAAGTCCTACTTGATATCCTTGAGTTTGCTTCCCTAAGTACAACACCAGCCTACAAAGCTCTGCCTTAACCACTGTTTTGGAGGCAATTGAGGCAAAAGAAATAGGAACTTTCCTAGACTAGACAGCAGATTGAAAGGAGATGATTTAGGATGTTCATGTCTCTGAAGCAGGGGAAACTATACTGCTGGAGATAAATGGGAGGTGGTGATTACTCTTTCTTAACCAGTGACTTCCTAAGAACAAAATCTTCAGTTGTGGAAAACTGAGATGAGTTGAGAGCAGAATATGTCTTTGGGAGATCAAGTAGCTGCTTCCCTTAACAGGTATGGAGATAATAATTGTAAGGATTATGTTGCACAGTGACTTCTTTCAACACCACTGGAGGTCTTGCAAAAAGAAAGTGATCATCTCAGCATGGCTGATGGTCCATTTAAGGCATGCTGTAAAAGACAAGAGGTCTCCTGGGAAGCTCCAAAGAAGATGCTCATCTTCTGCAACCATAGGACAGAGCATGCTGAAAATCAGACTCAGAATGGATCATAACAAGTCACTGCAAAAACGATCAAATGAGGAATTCTGACAGGTCTGCTGTGTCAGAGTAGTGTTCTGAGAGAGAAAGGACAGGACTCTGGGATGTGTATTGGAAATATTTCCAATGATTCATCCAAGGATCACATTCTTGCATTTACCCTGGAATACTCCCAAATAACAGGAGCTTTACCCATTCCACATTCAGATTTTAAAATTCTCCCTGTGTAATAACTTACCTGGCAGAGGTGCCTCTAAAATTGAAGACTCTTCTCCATAATGGTCATTTCCCTCTCTCTTTGTGTTGTTCAGAGCTGTTATTTCAAACTTTGGTACATATGGGATTCATGGAAGGCTGGTAAAAGCACAGTTTCTGAGCCATATTTATAGAGCTTCTGGTTCAGTTGGTCTGGAGTGGGTCCCAAAAATATATCCTTTAAATACATTCCCAGGTGATGTTGCTATTGTTGGTCTGGAAGCCACATTTCTAGTAAACAGTAGTTTAACCCTATAACCGAGTGTCATCATTGCAGTATAAACCCTACTCCTCAGGAACCAATGACATTCTTGTAAGCCAAGAGTCTCAACACTTGGCTAACCTGTACCAGCTGTGGAGTCATGAGTGCAGATGGATCTTAAGACAATAGCAGTGGCTACAAGGAAGAGTAGATAGTGCTAAAGAAGAGAGAAGTCACAGGCATGGCAGTATTCATGTATGCCTTGAGATTCCAACTTTCAGAAGGACACCTAGCTCTAATCCTAACATTTTACCCAGAGTGGCAGACACAGCAAAGGCCTTCAGTAAATAAGGTGGCATGGCCAGATCTCTTTTAGTGTAGTGAGAAGGATAAGAAGAGATTAGCAGAGGTAGGCTTTGGAGCCAGGGTGCTAGGGCTCCTTCCATGGCAGGCAAGATGGCAGCCATCCTGGAGCCCAGCTCTGAAGAGGTGGGCCACTTTGCACAGCGGGCATGTGAGTCCTTACAGAGTCAGGCTGGAATGCTGGAATAAATTTCTCATGTAAAATTAGACACTTCCCAGATGACTTTGCTCCTGGGGAGAGTTCAAAGGGTCTTCTTCTCTTCAACGCATGAGTAAATACAGGAATTGGGATGCTTTGGGAACTACTCAGTAGTTCTCACCTCTAGGTTAAGGTTGAGAATGGATGATATAACCATGCAACTAGATTGCTGATATCAATAATCTTGATTTACTTCTAGAATGCTGGAGGAATAGTGATTGCCCTTAGCCACGAGATACAAGACAGACCTAATTACCAGAATTGGAATCAATCTAAAATAACAGGATTTCTTAAGCACAGGGAATCTGCGACCAATAAATCTTGGTGATTTTTACCAGTGTTTCTTGGATTCTTTAATAAAAAGAAATGGAAACTGGCAAGTGGAAAACTCCTCCATAGAAAATGTCATTCCCTTACTCAGTTTCCAGAGTGAACATACTTCACAAACCTCCAGCCTACTTGTTAGAGGAAAACCAGGACTCGTCTGGTTCTCTTCCACAACACCTGTGTAAGAAGACAACAGATATATATTTCAGGTACTTCTCCTCAACTGTGTCCATAGGCAACTGCCAGAACATTAGAGAGAATAAGCAACCTAGAAACTTTTAGGGGTCTTTAATGTGAACTTTGAGCCCAAGCTATTCTCTCCATAGGTCCAATGGTTTCAGACCTTTTTAGAATGCTCTCCTTGTTTGCAAGTATATAATTATGATGCATTTCTTTGAAGCTGGCAGAGTCTCCCAAGCCAAGCAGAACTTACTCATTGGCCAAATAAGCAATCATACACTTGGGAGAAATTTCAAAGCTTAGATCCAGAAAGAACGAAGGACGTTGAGGTAGTGGGTACCACCATAGCCTTGTTCAAATCACTTGTCTAATCTACACTAAAGCTAACTTGGTTAGAAAAGATAACTTCTCATCACTGTAGACACAACTATATGGTAGCCCCAATTGTAGCTGATGCTCCGGATATGGTGTACGTAATGGAACAGTTCAAAGTGGTGTTGAGTGTTTGCATAGACCTGGTGTAATTAAAGGAGCAATTTATCTTGGTCTTTGGTGCTACCTCAGCTGGGGTTGGGGACTCTAACCCCTTCCATTCATTACCAATTTTCAGTTTACTGTTTCCCCTCCGCTACTTGATCTCACCACCATCAATGGAGTGAGCAGAACAGGGCTCCTACTCTAGGAAGCGATTGTTCTGGATCCCACAGATGGTATGTGACAGAGCCAGGGATCAAAATCTTCTCACCGAATCCAGTGTTCTTCAGGTATTCCTTTCATAGCCAGAAAAATAAATGTCAGAAACAAAAATAAAATAAAGGAACAATTTAAAGCAGTGCTCTGTGTTTCACCCAGTTGGTAGAGTGCTGCTCTGCAGTCTCTCAGGTCCCAAGTTCAATTCCCAGCACCGCAAAAATGGGAGAAGGCCCGGCAATCCACTCCCAAGGCAATCCCGAAACAGCCATTGAAAACCCTATGAGGGTCACTATGAGTCAGATACTGACTCGACGGCACCTAACAACAACAGCAACAACAACAACAACAACAACAACAACTGTGTTTCACTATTGGAGAACAGTTCCTTCGTGATAGTCATCATTGGGGGAGACCACAAGCATTTCACCTTCATATGCTCACTGTTTCTCTCTCCATTTGTCATCTTGATTTTCTGCCTAGTCCATTATAAATTATGACATCACTTTGTTGAGCAGGAGGAGGTAGGTTCCCTTTATGACCTAGTAAGGCACAGGTATGCCAGGTAGTAGGAGATTAACTAAGAGAAAACCTCATGGGCCACCATATTGGTGAAGTTTTAGGGGTCCATCGGACATGGATTTTCCAGAACAACAGTTCCAAGTTACAAGTGAAATGTGTTGCATTGTGAACTTCCTACCACTGACAGAAGATGTAGAATTTGGTGAAATAGGAAAGAGTGAAGGGAAAATTATATCTAAAGTTTTGGTCAGGTTGGCTGTAAGATGCTTCCATTTACTGAAATAAGGTTGAGGGACAAGAAGGTCAAGGAAAATGGCAGCAAGTTCACTTTATAGATATGAGGTATTGTTGTTAGGTGCCATCGAGTTGGTGCCCAACTCATAGCAACCCTGTGTACAACAGGGGAAACACTATTGTCAGTGCTTCTCTGCTGTTCATAGGGTTTTTAATGGCGGATTGATTTTTGGGAGCAGGTTACCGAGTCCTTCTCCCAAGCCTACAGTAGTCTGGTGTTCCCCCGTGGTCTCCCAGCCAGGTACTAACCAGGCCTGATGCTGCTTAGCTTCCGAGATCTGATGGGATCGGAAGCCACCGTGCTACAGCTGCAGGCAGATATGAAGTTTCAGAGATATGAAATTTGAGAATTGGATTTGTCCTCAAAGGAGAGATCACTGGAGATATAATTTGGGAGCCATCAGCACGCAGCTAGTGTTTAGGACCATGAAACTAGTCACTCACATAGGTGAGTATAGATAAAGATGTGTAAGCACTAAGCACCCCAGAATTGAAGAATATGAAACCATACTACCTGATAGAACACTCAGAGGTGGGCTGAAATTCACAAAGAGGGGCTGAGCCTGAAATGTGCTTTCCATTTCTGAAGCCCAACGTTAAATCTTCTTTCCTTACCAAACTCCCTAGATGTAGGAAAAATCAAATATTTAGTGCACACAATGATTGTCGCACAATGAGCTCCTCAAAGAACCATTAGGCTAGCTTACAATTCACTCAGGGAATGAAGATTTCTCTTTAAGACTTCAACAATTGCCTCTTTGTATAAAATTTAAAGAGCCTATCAGGAGGGCTGATCAGCATAAATATTAACATATCATTTTCTTAAGGCCCTGGGTTCTTTGAAGAGAGTCTAATGATGACTTATTTAGGATTTGATGACCCTAAAGAAAATTTGAGAGGACTTTGAGCTCAATACATATAAACACTTATATGTGATATACATATGCATTCATGCACACATATAAGTATAGAAATTATGTTTATCTTTATTAAAAATCATTTTTCACCATAGATTATATGGAAAATAAACAAATTCACAAAAAAGATAAAGCTACACTTACCCACTTCGTGAATATAACCCTTCATAACATACAGATGTTCAGTTCCAACTAAAATTGAGTTTGCTGAATTACTCAAAGAAAGAAGATTCCAATGGCTCCTTTAATAACATGACTCAAAGTGGGAGCCATGGAGCACACCTGTAATACTAGTGACTTGGGAGGCTAAGGCAGGAGGATCACAGATTTGAGGACCGAGGCAGATTTGCAACTTAGGGAGCCCCTGTCTCCAATTAAAAAATACTTAAAGAAGAGCTGGGGGTGCTGTTCAGCGGTGGAGAACTTATCCAGGATGTGCAATCCTTGGGTTCAACCCCGAGTACTGCAAATGGGTAATATCATGACTCCCTTGGGGAATGCAGAAAGAGTCATAGAGGCAATTTCAATGAAACCAACCAAGTCTAACATTTGCAGAGCATGAAGTAAAGCCTGAGTAAATACTTTGAAATATAAACTCTAGATGTATTTTACATGAATGGATTTTCAACACACACATTTATACAAAGGCCCCTACTGATGAGAGATTTTAATCGTCTTTACCTCCTGGGGTATAGCTGTCGTTGCTACATTTTAATCACTGGTTTTATGTCCAAGGATCAAATGAGAGACAATCTTTTGAAGAATAGACACAGCATGGTTGAGGTCCACCCCTGTTTCTCTCTCTCTCTCTTGTCCAGAGAAAAATCCACCTCCCTTTCCAAGTAAACCCCCAAGGGGTGATATTGTAAATGTTTGAATTCTTTCTCTTTGTTTATGGTCATTGTATTCCAGGCTGAGCACCACTGGGGTTTTCTTTTTTATTAAAAAAATAAACAAAGCCAGCCATGAGACATCACTTCTGCCAACTTTTTAATTATATTTTGATGGCTTTTCAGAAATAACACATTCCCACTCTCATACATTATAAGCAAACGCAATTAAACCCACACCTGAGGGCCCACCAAATCATACAGACCTTTACTGAAACAACACAAAATTAATTTCAAAAATATTCTTTCCTCCCTCCACTATTCAATGTCTTCTATACATCAAACACTGGATATTTTTATGATTATTCCTTTCTGAGATTGCTACGAAGCCTCTCGTTTTGTTGGGTTCCAGTAGTCTGGAGAGGTCTTTTTTCGTTTTTTGTTGTTGTTGTTGTTTTTCTTTCTGTATAACCTCTCTGCCATTTCTCTGCATAACAAGCTTGAGTCCACATCACCTCTCATTACATTGAGTAATTTCCAAGTGTGATGAGGGTCAAAACCAACAAAGGGGTGCATCGAGTCTCCAAGTCCTAAAGAGCTGCATTTTGAAGAGCTTTCTAAAATCTGCATAAGAATAATATTAGTGCTACTAACATCTTTTTTCTGCAGCAATAGCACCTTGGCATCTGATCCTACCTGATCTAGGAAACTAAGGAGGATTGGCCTGGTTAGTCCTTGGATGGGAGACCACCAGGGACTACCAGGGGTTGTAGGCTTGGGAGAAGGACCTGGCAATCCACTCCTAAAACAATCAGCCATTGAAAACCCTACAAATAGCAAAAAAGCACTGACACAGTGTTGAGGTGTGTTTTATTCTGTTGTACCTAGGGTCACTATGACTCAGACCTGACTCCATGGCACGTAACAATAACCACAGCATCTTCTACTCTGCCTTTGTACCAGGGTACAATGTCAGGGCTTTCCAAAGTAAAGATATTCACTTCTACCTGCCTAAGTTTTCTTCAACCTCTTACTCCTTAGCAATTGCTTCTAATATTTTCTAAATTTATCCCCAGTCACAATCCCATGAAGTAGACAACAGACTCTTGGAAGAATATGGCTTTATCGATTGGAATATTAAAATATGAGGACCGTAAGCCTTTACATTATTGAACCTGTCGGTACGCAGTATTATTGAACCTCTGTCTGTTGGCACGCAGTATTTTAAATTGAGCTCTTCGTTAATCCATTTGATGACATTCACCTGAGAGCTCTGTTCATGGTTACCTTCTGCTGGGTGCCGATAATTCACTAAAAACTGGCATACTACACCTGTTTTGCATGTGCAATTTTTATCATTTTATTTATTCCTCCCTCCCTCCCTCCTTCTCCCTCTTTCTCTCTCTCTTTCTTGCTCGATCTTTCTTTCTCTCTCTTTCTTTCTTTATTTCTTTCTTCTTTCTTTCTTCTCTCACAAGCACTTATTGAGCATCTCATAACTAAAGAACCAATAGTGAATAAAAAAATTGTAAAATATGTCAAAAATATTTTATACAAGTCCATACAAACAATGATTGCATAGAGATTTTCTCTGGCTGTTTCTGCTAAGCGGATACAGGCTGTGGTAGTATTGAAAAAGTATAATTCTTCAGAACTGTAGTGATCATGGTAACAAAATTAATGCTTAGTGATTACTTGGTCTGTTTTGGAGGACATGATATAAACTTTTGCATGTTGTTTTAATTTTATAATCTTTAGTTTTTTCTGATAGACAAAAATTTGCTTATAGTTTTTCCTTGACATCCATGGGAGATTTTTTGCAAGATCTTCTATTCATAGCAATATCTGCTATCAGAGTCTGTTATATAAAACAGCATGGTGTGTGCATACAACCTATGCACAGCCTTCTATATATTTTAAAACATTTCTAGATGACTTATGATATTTAATGCGATGCAAATTCTGTGTAAATAGTTGTTATACTATATTGCATACTGTTGTTGTTAGGTGGCATTGAGTTGGGTCCGACTCATAGTTACCCTACGTGCAATCAAACAAAACACTCCCCAATACTGTGTCTGTGCTTCTCCGCTATTGATAAGGTTTGTAATGGTGGACTGTGTCAGGAGTGGTTGCCAGATCTTTCTCCCTAGCCTGCAGTACCTGGTGTTCCCAGGTGGTCTTCCATCAAAGGACTAACCAGGCTGACCCTGCTTAGCTTCTCAGATCAGGTGGGATCAGATGCCAGTGTGCTATGGCTGCAGATACTATATTGCATAGATAATAAAATAATAAAAGTCTGTATATGTTAAGTTCATGTGCAATTTAAAAAATATTTTTGATGTAGACTCCTTGATAGGTGGGGCACACTGTATATTTAAAATGTACTACATGCACCCGCAGCCGTAGCCCTGTGGCATCCGATCCTGTCAGGTCTCAGAAGCTAAGCAGGGTTGGGCCTGGTTAGTACCTGGATGGGAGACCACCTGGGAACACCAGGTGCTGTAGGCTTGGGAGAAGGACCCGCAGCCCACTCCCAAAAATCAACCATCCATTGAAAACCCTATGAATAGCAGAGAAACACTGACAATAGTGTTTCCCCTGTTCTACCTAGGGTTGCTATGAGTCAGATACTGACTTGATGGCACCTAACAACAACAACACATGAGGTTTCTATGTATACATTGTGGAGTTACTAAATGAAGGGCACTGACACACGTTACCTCTCACACATCTTTCTGTGTGTGTGGCGAGAATACTCAATGTTTTTCCTTAACAGTTTTCAAGTATATGATACATTGTTACTAATGACAGCCACTGTGTTGAGCAGTAGATCCCTTGAACTTATTCTGCCAAGCTGAGATTTTGTGTCCTTTGAAAATAACCTGAGACTGGTCCTATCAATATGCTCATATAGATACCAGAGCTAAACTTTTGGAGGAACCAGCCCGATATTACCATTGTAAAACACATCTCCACGGGTCTGTCAGCTTGCTGTGCTCTGGGGGCTTGCATGTTGCTGTGACGCCAAAAGCTATGCCACTGGTATCTCAGATGCCAGCAGGGCCACCCATGGTGGACAGGTTTCAGCTGAGCTTCCAGACTAAGGCAAATGAAGGAGAAGGACCCAGCAGTGCACTCCCAAAACAATTAGCCATTGAAAACCCTATGAATAGCAGAGAAGCATTGTCAAATACAGTGCCAGAAAATGAGACACCCCCCGACCCCGGCTGGAATGCACTCAAGAAACGACTGGGGAAGAGTTGCCTCCTCAAAATAGAGTCGGTCTTAATGACAGGAATGGAGTAAAGCCCCTGGAACCTCCTTCGGCTAATGCGGCATAACTCAAATGAGAAGAAACGTAGTGACTGCAATATTGGCTCAAACTTAAAAAGATCGTGTGCATGGCACAGTGTTGAGTGTTGTTTGGTTCTGTTGTACGTTAGGTCACGATGAGTCAGATCCTACCGGACAGCACTGAGCAACAACAATGAACCACACATTGAACCATTAATATGCTATGACACGGATGTGTCTCCCAAAGATTATAATGTATGGAAGAAAATGCCAGATGAAGAACACCTGCGCATCACATGATTCCATTTACATTAAAAGTCCAGAGCAGGCAAATCTGTAAATGTAGACAGTGGGCACATGGTTGCAGGAGGGCCAGAGGTGAGAGAGGACATTGACCGCACAGTGATTGTTTGGACTGAAGGAGGATTGCAGTCAGGGCTGCACAGCTCATTACTGAAAATCACTAAACATGTGTATTGTATGCTATGTAAATTACATCTCAACAAAGCAGTGAAAAATGTAGAAGAAATGGCTCTTCCCATAGGAGCAATGACGTACCTTGTCTTTAAGAATCATTAATCCATTTTCTACACGATTTCACACTCTTCATCCTCACGTGGTGGTAGTGGTGGTGTTGTTAGGTGCCTTCAAGTTGGGTCTAACTCACAGGATTTTCAATGTCTGATTGTTTCGCAATTGCTTCAGGAGTGGATTGCCACGTCCTTCTCCCATTTTTTTGGTGCTGGGGATTGAACCTGGGTCCTCAGAGAGTGTGGAGCAGTGCTCTACCAACTGAGCTAAACCTCATCTTCCCAAATGTACCAGCAAATTGCAGCTCCTTCGCATAATTTCTGGTCTCAGCCATCACATTGCAGTGAACTGTCCCTGACTCCATTACCTTCTCAACTCTTAACACCTATGGTGTTAGCCAAATACAGAGTGGAAAGTTCTGCTCTCCCTGTTCTTTTTCTCCCTTAACAAGTTGGGGAGCCTGCATCTTGGAGTATAGAGAGAGAAGCTTCTTTTATGGACCCCTGCTATGTGCTGGGCTGGGATTTAGCTCAGCTGGTAGAGTGCTGTTCTGCAGTCTCTGAGGTCCTGAGTTCGATTCCCAGCACCGCAAAGGTGAGAGAAGGGCATCGCAATCCACTCCCAAAGGCAATCTCGAAACTGTCAGCCATTGAAAACCCTACGAGGGTCGCTATGAGTTGGACCCAACTCTACAGCACCTAACAACAACAACAACAACAAGCTATGTGTTGGATGCAGTCACTTTACAAAAGTCTCAGTATTCCTCCTAAAACCACCAAGAATGTACCTGTTAGCTCACTTTTTATTTTCACTTTTTACTTAATTTTAAATACTTTTGCATTTCAAAACCATTGTTATTGTTATTGTTAGGTGCTGTGGAGTTGTGTCCAACTCATAGAGACCCTTATGTTGTTTCAGGATTGCCATGGGAGTGGCAATCCTGTTTCAGGCTGATTGTTTCAGGATTGCCATGGAGTGGATTGCCACATCCGTCTCCCATGTTTGTGGTGCTAAGAATCGAACTTGGGACCTCAGAGACTGCAGAGTAGTGCTCTACCAACTGAGCTAAATCCCAGCCCTTCAAAACCATAGCGCATTTAGAAGCAGGACAAATATAAGTGTGTTTGCAATGCCTACATTACCTGATTTCTAGCTCTGTTTTAACTGCAGCGGTGTAAAACCATTGCAGCACTGTAATGTGAAGGTGTCACATTAAATCTGTCTTCAAAATTTCATTTGTGTCATATCAATGAATTGGTGTCAAACACGTTTCGGGTATCATGTCTTTATTTTCAAAATTCCACCCAAATCTTTCCCTGTAAATCACATTTCCACTACTCAAGGGCACATTGGAGAAAGTCAGAGGATGAGCAGCACAATATTCTCTACAAAAGACAGGATGAATCCAGATAGCGTAGCTGGGACACTTAGAAGGAACAGCAGGCATCACATTTTTGCCAACATATTTTAAAATGGAGGAGAAGACAGGGAGAAGATGGCCACAGGCATGAGAAGAACTCACAAGACCATATAATTTCAACGTAAGTAATAATGACAGGCCATGTCTCTGCTTCAATTATTACATAAATTTTGTCATTTGCCTGAGTCATTCCCACCCGAGATGAATTTGTGTGCATATATGTGCATATATATCTGTCCATAAACTATGTAGGGAACCTTCACAGGCATAGAGGAGATCTTTGTACAACTGACAGAAGAAGGAGTTACTAACACTTATTGTTAGTAGCCATGGATATCTAAATATCTTACAATGTGCAAGGAAGTTCTCTATAAAAGAGTTGTTGTTGTTGTTAGGTGCTGTCGAGTCAGTATCCGACTCATCGCAGCCCTGTGTACAACAGGGGAAACACTATTGTCAGTGCTTCTCTGCTGTTCATAGGGTTTTCAATGGCAGACTGATTTTTGGGAGGGGGTTGCCAGGTCCTTCTCCCAGGCCTACAGCTTCTGGTGTTCCCAGGCGGTCTCCCATCCAGGTACTAACCAGGCCCGACCCTGCTTAGCTTCCGAGATCTGACAGGATCAGATTACACAGGGCTATGGCTGCAGGCTAGAAAAGAGTTATTCAGCCGTAAATGACAATAGCGCTGAAGTTGAGAGAATCGAGTTTATAGTGAGACCATAAACAATCCTGTTCAACATCTTTAGCCATCAGAGAAGTGCAAATCAAAACTACATGGAGACTCCATCTCTCCCCAGTCAGGACGGCTAGCACCAACAAAACAGCACACTCTTCATGGGAATGGAAGTTAGTGTGGTCACTAGAGCAATCAATGGAGATTCCTCAAAACCCCCAATTAGAAATACGGTATGATCCTGGGCATATACCTGAAGGGATCCAAGGCCGTGTACAATAGAGATACTTGCTCACTCGTGTTTACTGAAATTCTTGTTTTTATTGTTAGGTGCTGTCGAGTTGGTGTCTGACCCATAGCAACCCAAATACAATAGAAGAAACACTATTGTCAGTGCTTCTCTGCTATTCATAGGGTTTACAATGGTGGATTGATTTTTGGAAGTGGGTTGCCAGGTCCTTCTCCCAAGCCTACAGCACCTGGTGTTCCCAGGTGGTCTCCCATCCAAGTACTAACCAGGCCCGACCCTGCTTAGCTTCCAAGATCTGACGGGATCAGATGCCACAGTGGTACAGCTGCAGGCATTTATTGAAGAGCTATTGATAAAAGCCAAGTTATGAAATCAGCCTAGGTACCCACCAACAGCTGAATGGATAAAGACAATACCTATCAATACCTTGGTGTACGTACAAAAATGGAAGTGTACGTACAAAATGGAGCATTTTTCAGCCTTTAAATCTTGTTCTGAATGAAATGGATGGAAATGGAGATCATTATGGTAAAAGAACAAAGCCAGAATCATAGAGATACATGTCACAGGGTTTCTCTCATCTGTGTACTCTTTAAAAATTTTTTTTATGAAAATAGAAGGGGGATTTTTAGGGAGCAGAAAAAGATGTCCAGCATTATTGTCAGTGATTCTCTGCTATTCATTAGGTTGTACAATTGTTGTTGTTGTTGTTAGGTGCCATCCAGTCGGTATCCTACTCATAGCGACCCCATGTACAACAGGGGAAACACTATTGTCAGTGCTTCTCTGCTGTTCATAGGGTTTTCAATGGCAGATTGATTTTTGGGAATGGGTTGCCAGGTCCTTCTCCCAAGCCTACAGCTTCTGGTGTTCCCAGGTGGTCTCCCATCCAGGTACTAACCAGGCCCCACCCTGCTTAGCTTCCAAGATCTGGCGGGATCAGATGCCACAGTGCTACAGCTGCAGGCAGGTTGTACAATTAATATACACTAATTTTAAAAAGCTGACTGCTACTAAAATTAATCAACCTTATGAGTTTTGCTAAATCAGTAATCAGAATTAAATATTTTCTTAGTATTATTTGATACAATTTATTGGAATTCCACAAACTTTCAAATCATCCCACAGGAGTAATATTTAAACTTTAAGGAAAAGACTAATTTGCATAGAATAACTAGGCTCCCAGAGGAAAGCTATATGACATGATCCAGAGAGTTACACTTAACTTTGATTGCAGATATTTTCCTCCCTTTTAATATTGTTCATTGTTATGTCTAGCATAAAATGATACACTGGATCATGCAGCCACCCAAACCAGCCTCTCCAGAGAAAATGCCCCAACATGAACTGAATACATTTTGTTTTTAGTACTAGGGGTCAAACCGAGACCCTTTTGCATGCTAGGCAAGTACTCTACCACTGAGTTGCACCCCAGCCTCTTTTTCACTTTTTATTGGGAAACAGGATCTTGCTAAATTGGACAGGCTGCCTCTGGTCTCGAACTTTCGATCCTCCTGCCTCAGCCCCCCTAGTATCTAGGATTATAGGTATGTGCCATGGTGGCCAGTCCTCAAGAGATTTTTCAAAATCTCTGTAACAACAATGAGCCTTAATCAAGGAGCTTCATTTCTGAGCCCCTTTTGGCCTTGAAGCAATAATAGATCTCTCTCTGGGGAGTCTTGTTTAGAAGCTGCTCAGCTCAGGCTGTTTTGAATTTAGGGCTATTTCCTAATCCTGATACCTGAGTGAAGTGGGCTTGTTGGGCTTCAAACAGAAAGACCTAGAAATAAAGCAACTCTCAGCTGCTCCATCCATTAATTTCTTACAATTATGACAACATCAATTATATATTGATTTATCGGACAAATTTCAGGTCTCTGTTGCTTCATTCGGGTCTCAAGCACTGATAAGAGCCACTTATGGTTTAGCAAACAAAGAGCAGCTTTTCAGTTAATAAAGTTCTTTATGTATTAGACCTCCCACAGAAGGGTACTCAGAGCACTATTACTCAATATTCTGAAGGGTCACTTTAGGGTTCTGAATGCAATGCCTGCTGTGAGGACACACAGTTTCCTTATCATCGAGGCTGGTTCTGTGCAATCCTGACTCCTTTCTTTGCCTAGGGAAGTAATTTGGTCCATACTTTCCATTCGAAGGCAATGTTTTAGCTACAAGCAGCAATAAATCTCACAACACCAGCAAGGCAAGTTGCCCCTGAAGGTTTTCATAACTCTTGACTTCAGAGGTTGGAAATCTTGACCTCTGCCCCTTCATCCCTCCTCATTGACCCTCCTCCCCCTCTGGTCTTCTCCCATCATCGCTTCCCTCTGCTAGATCCCTCCTTCCTTCTTTCCACCACTTAAATTATCCCTTCTATGCTAAATTTAATTGAGCTTTTATTATGTCTCAATTTATGTATAAGATTTTTTCCTTCTTTAAGTTTGATTTCGCTTCCCCACATGAACAAGAACATATGGTATTTCCCTTTTTGGGCTTGTATTCTATTCATTCACTTAAGATGATGTTCTCCAATTCCATACATTTTGCTGCAAATGACATTACTTCATTTATTTAATTGCTGAGTAGTATTCCATTGTGTATATATACCATAGCTTTTTATCCATTCTTCTGTTGAAGGGCACTTTGGTTGATTCCATATCCTTGCTATTGTGAAAAGTGCTGTATGAAACATGGAGATGCAGGTGTCTCTGTGGTATGATGACTCATCTTCCTTGGGGTATAGTCCCAGTAGTGGCATAACTGGGCCATATGACAGACCTATTTTTAGTTTTCTGAGGTACCGCCACATTGATTTCCAAAGCGATTGAACCAATTTACAGCTCCACCATCCGTCAAGAGTGTTCCCTTTTCTCCACAACCTTGACAGCATTTGTTGTATTTGGTTTTATTGACCTTGGCCATTCTTACTGGAGTAAGGTGGAATCTCAGAGTTGTTTTGATTTGCATTTCCCTAGTGGCTAGGGATGTTGAGCATTTTTTCATGTGTTTCATGGCTTTATGATCCTCTTCATTTGGGAACTGTCTGTTTAGTTCCTTTGCCCACTTGAGTATTGGATTATTTGTTGTCTTGGGAGTTGCTTTCTTGAGTTCTTTGTAAATTCTGGAAATTAGTCCTCTGCCTGTTGTATATGATGCAAAGGTTTTCACCCACTTAGTGGGGACCTCCTTGATTCTGTTGATTGTTTCCTTTGCTGTACAGAATGTTTTTAATTTCATGCAATCTCATTTATCTATTCTTGTTGTAATTTCCTGAGCAATTTATCAGTATAGTGGGAAAAAAGGGGGAAAATAGAAAAAAAACCTACAAGGATAGCTAAAATAATAGTAATCATCATAATAAAAGCAATAATACCAAAGGATGGTAATAATGCAAATGGATTAGATTACTCATGTAATACTGCTGAGATTGTACAAATATAGATCTGTACAGAGAAAAGTTTGGACTTAAATGCAAATCGGGATGCATGTATATAGGTAAATATTCTCACAAAAAGACATTCAAGTAGAAAGGAGATCATTGGTGGGGGGTGGGGATAGAGGAGGAGGGTCAGGAGATGGTAAGGGGGAAGTTATGTGAGTAATGTATAATGAAAGGCATACATGGAAATGTCACAATGAAATACATGTCATAATGAAACCCATTAAGTTGTACATTAAAAATTTCCAATAATAAAAGAGAAGAGTGATTGGAAATCTTGCCACTCAAACCATTCACTGCCTTGAAAAGAGATGTACATGCTGCTTTCAGAATCCAACAAGGGCATTTTGAGTCTTGTTGTTGAGTTTAAAAGTTACAGTGGAATATTCCACCTGCAGCCGTACCACTGTGATGACCAATCCCATCAGATCTCCAAAGCTGGGCAGGGTCGGCCTGGTTAGTCCTTGGATGGGAGACTCCCTTGGAACACCAGGTGCTATAGGCTTGGGAGAAGGATCTGGCAACCCACTCCCAAAAATCAATCCACCATTGAAAACCCCATGAATAGCAGAGCAGCACTGTCAATGGTGTTTCACCTGTTGTACTTAGGGTCGCTATGAGTCAGACACCGACTCCATAGCACCTAACAACAACAAGTGGAATCTTCAGTCATAAGATTGGGCAAGTCTTACCCGTTGGAATGATCTGAGAGTGGTTAAAAGACTCATCATGCTCCCACCTCCAACCCATGGGAATTAAATCAGCTGTCAAGTGCCTTTGTGAAGGGAAATCACAACGTTGCTGATTCCTGCTCTCTTTTTCTTCCTTGTCTTCTATTTTTCCCCTCCAGTCCTCTGCCTCTGTTTCCTGGTATCCCCCGAACAACGCTTTCAAGCTACCTTCTCTGGTTCCCTGAGCGCCTCTGATGCAAATGTGTGTATTATTTCCATCCACAGAGCGGGGGCTGCCAATCCTTTTTAGCTTCCCACTTCCTGTGGATGTTTGTGTAATATTTAATCATTAATTATGTAATGTTTGTGAAGCGCGTGAGGCTCCTGGGGAAAAGGCACTATATTAACAGCATTATTATTAGTGTTTTCCCTGTTAAATTTCCATTAGGAAACGCATCAAGAAATGAGGAGTGCCATCTGTCACGGAGCTTAAACGCTTATGCTGGGCAGGGTTTTGTGTATTGCAGAATGTTGGTGCTTTGCAAGCCGTATATGAAAATAATTTTCAAACATGAATTGGACAGCTGTTGTGTCTTGTACTAATTTTAACACCTTGCTGGCAGCTATTATTATTAACAACCTGCAAAGCAAGTCATGGTTTCCATTAACTCCGTTTTAATAATGGTCCTGTAAACAGGCATTGTGTTGGACCAGGAATGATTTTGGAGGATATGAATAAAAGCAGTGACTCACTCATGTTTGGCTTTTTAATGCATTGACAAGACTGTGGAGGTCAGTGTTTCCCTAAGCTACTATATAGCTTTGACTGTTGTTGGGTGGTATAGAGTCGGGTCTGACTCGTAATGACCTGATGTATAGCAGAATGAAACATTCACCAATACTGTGCCATGCCTGGCACTATGTCAGTGCTTCTCTGCTATTCATAGGGTATTCATGGGTGATTGTTTCAAAAGTGGGCTGCCAGGTCCTTCTCCCATGTTTGTGTTTCTGGAGATAGAACCCAGGGCCTCAGAGCACACAGATCAGTGTTCTACCAACTGAGCTAAACCCAAGCCCTATAAACACTGATCAGAAAAATGGTTTGCAGGAGGACTCAATGAACAGACATCCTAGCCAAGACTAATGCCTATTCTTCAATGCTGAGCATTATCCAGCTTCTGATCCTGGCTTACCTAACAGGTGTAAAAAAATCTTGTCTTATTTATTAATTTTAATTTCTTCAGTACTGTGCAGATTTTAATATTCTCTATGCATATACATGTTAGAGAAAAATATGTGTTAAAGAAAAACTTATTTCACCAAAATCTTATTCCACACCACGGAAGCACTGTAAGAAAGACTTCATTCAGGTTCATCACCATAAATAGGACTATGAGATCATGCAAGGGGGTGAAATTTGTTGTTAGGTGCCCTTGAGTCATGTCGACTCATAGCAACCCTCACAGGGTTTTCAACGGCTGATTCTTTCAGGATTGCCATGGGAGTGGATTGCCACGTCCTTCTCCCATTTTTGTGGTACTGGGAATTGAACCCAGGACCTCAGAGACTGCAGAGAAGCACTCTACCAACCGAGCTAAATAGGGGCAAGAGGGGATTCTTAGCCAAGGAGCAGGTGGTGTGTAGTGGATAGAAAATAACTAAGATGATAAACCAAAAGTAAGTGGAATTCTGGGTGAATGGAGGTTAACAGGATTCTTGCTGAAGACAGACCAGACCATGGGGGTACAGCATCATCTTTGGGGTGCTAGAGGATGAAGAACATGATCAGATATGGAGAGACTGGATTCCAGGGTGTCTGGATACTGTGAGTCAGGAGTTCTTGTTAGACTGACTTAGCAGAATTCTTGGCTAAAACTGAATTTTACAAGGGAGTGAGTACACATGTCTGCTCAGGAGAAGATTCAGAACACTGATTACCATTTGTCCAAGCACAGAACTCTTGTTATCAAATATTGGTTCTATATTTTCTTTAAACTCCTTGTTTAGATTCTTGTCTCAAGTTGCCATCTCTTTTCTTTTTCATTTATAAGACATCTCAGTTCAGAAAGAAAAGGGTTTTAGTGAGATATGCTGTTGTACATACTGTAATTTTCCTCCAGATTCCCACTTGTCTTTGGATTGCTTATGGATTCCTAAGTGCATGATGATTCACGATTTGGAAGACAGGAATTGACAATATATTTTATTTTTGACTTCTCAGTGTAAAAGTGATTTACAAGGCCCTTCCTTCACTTCCCCCAATGAGAAATTTCCCATCTTCATTTTTAAATAATCATTTAAATTACACATAATTTATTTTGATATAAATTGTAAAAACCAAGTCCAGCTGTGTTATTTTTCCAAATGATTTTGCAGTGATTCCAACACCATTATTTTAGGCATGTTTCTATGTGTCTGAATATATATGGCATTTCCACGTCTCTCTGGGCATTTTTCTGACATTCTACTTGCTACATGTCTGTTACTGGGCCAATAACAAGCTATTTAAATATGGTCTCTAAAATGTGTTTTAGTACCTAACAGAGTCCTCTCTGAAATTGCATTTTTTTCCATAAATGGCCTAGAATGGAAACTCTCCCAGTAATTACAAACCTCAAAATGTATCTTTATACATAGATGACATTCAATGTCAATGAATCCTCCAAAAACCCCAACCATATCTTTATAAAATGAAATGACTCATGTCACCAAAAACATTATTCAACATTGTAACTGTGTGACTCTTAAATGTGAATGGCCTGGAGTATCTCAGTCATGTTACAAAATATCTTTATGGGTTGTTGTTTTTGTTAGGTGCCTGGGTATCTGACTCATAGCGACCCTCTTAGGGTTTTCAATGGCTGACTGTTTCGGTATTGTCTTGGGAGTGGATTGCCAGGCCCTTCTCCCATTTTTGCGGTGCTGGGAATTGAACTCGGGACCTCAGAGACTGCAGCGTAGTGCTCTACCAACTGAGCTAAATCCCAGCTCTATCTTTACGGGTAGATTTGTAAAAAGGGCAATTGATAGTTTTCTATCCAGATGTTTGAACTTTGTTTCCATGTGAAAAGCAGAATGCCACCATAAATGTCCTAGATATAATGGTACATGCGGAGCTGGTATTTCATCTCAACTCAAAACACAGATGTCAGACAAATTATGAGTCAGTTAAGGTTTTCTTGACTGTTAGCATGTTAGCATGTCCTTTGCTGTGGGTCCCAGGAAAGTCTGCCAGGCTAACTTAAAGAAGTCAGGGATCGATTCATTTCTTAAAAACAGAAGCAAAAACAAAAACCACCTGTAGAAATTTTCAGGCAACTCAAGAAATGAATCCATACCGCAGACTCAGTTTCTCTTCAGATCCAAGTGGTTTTACCTGCACAGTCACCAAACATTGGTTGGGCCTATAGGTACCATGCCGAATTTGGAAACATCAGGAAAAGAGAAAGAAGGAAATGTTGTCAACAACAGATGACACATAGGTTTTCCTGCCCACTCTTAGGTCAAATTCACATTCCTAGTGACAGAGAAGTTCAGTAAATCTGTTTACTTCCATAGCTTTGGCACAAAGACAGATAAAGAGGGAAAATACTGGCACAGTGTTTGAATCATCTAAACCACAAGCAATCATACTGAAAAGAAAAAAGTCTTTCATCTTTATGACAGGGAGTGCTCTGAACTGACTAAAGAAACTCATGCCCAAATATATTCTAACAAAATACTTACATTGAAAATTTTGGAAAAAGTTTCAAGACTTCAGCTCCTCCATCTTTGAGAAGTCAGATTATCCCAAAGAAAATATTAGGAAATGGAAATATGTGTATCTAGCATTTTTTCTTCTAGCAGTTGGGGGTTAAGCCCAGAACTTTGCCCTTGTTAAATGTCCCACTACTGAGTGGCACACTCAGTCACTTTTAATTTTTTTTTTTTTGAGACAAGTTCTCACTAAATTGCACAGACTGCCTCTGGCCTCAAAGTTGCAATCCTCCTACTTCAGCCTCCAGAGTTGCTGGGATTATGGTATAGCTGTAGCATCTGGCATTTTGACTTGCAAATTCTACAACTGGCTGAGGAAAAATAGTCTCTAATGGAAGGACTTCCAAAGCTTGTCAAATGCACGCTGTTCTTTAAAACATTCAAGTACTCCAATAAACTAATAAATGAATCAAATTAAGATACCATGAAGAAATGTTTTATATATAAACAAAATGTCAGTGAGCAATGAAACAGCAAAACTCTTGGCTAATGTGTAAACCCTGGATATCATAGTGAATAAGCATTTTATAAGAGTCAGGACTAAATCTAACAACAGAGGGAAAATAATGTAACAAATATACTCTATATTATAATGCATAATGTAATATATAAATGTGTGTGATATATTATAACTAACATAGTTACAATATTGATCTAAAAAATTGCTTTAAACCAGAATCTATGAAAACAAAGTTGCATGGTGCTAAATACTATGTTAAATCTCTCATTACTAAGAGAAAATTTTAGGTGATGTTAGCACAGGACTAAGCATCAACATACCATTTCTTTGGTAAAACTTCTAAATAACTGGACAGGGGAATAAGGAGAATTTGAAGAATTAAGTAAAAAACAGTATATAAGTATGAAAAAATAACAAAAACAAAATTACAGATTTTTTTAAATGGCAGAGAACTTTTTTTTTTCTTTTTGCAGTACTAGGGGTTGAACCCAGGGCCTCGCGCTTGCATGTTTTGAAAGTGCTGGGCCACTGAGCTGCACCCCCAGCCCCCCCCCCCTTTTTTTTTACTTTTTGAGACAGGGTCTGGCTAAGTTATGCAGACTTCCTCTGGTCTCGAACTTGTGATCCTCCTGCCTCCGCCTCCCAAGCTGCTGGGATTACAGGCGTGCACCACCGTGCCCAGCCCAGAGAACCAAATATTATCACCAATGCAATTGGATGAAATTACTAATGCGGGGTAGTAAGTTGTGTATACCCTTTAGATACATGATTCTCTCATTACTCCATAGCCCTCCTGTCTGAAAAATCCACAGATTTTCACTGGTAACAACGGGCCAATATAACTGCTAGTTTCAAATGTGAGATTATGTCCCCATTTCATTTTGGGGGTCAAAGGAGTGAGTCAAAACCCCCCCATGGTACAGACAAAAATGTCTTAGACTTTCCGACCTTCTGGTCTGTCTGTTTGAATAGCCTCGTTTTCTTTTAGTTTAGCATGAGTGAGGGGTGTTGTTTATTCCACAATTTATTGTACTTCTTTTTGTCTTCAAGGTATTGCAAATTTGGAATTGAAATGCAGGTTCTGTGATGAAAAGATTGAAGTCAAAGTGTGCGATTAAGGGATCATAAAACCAAATTGATTTCCTCTTCTTCACTGGCACACGGCTAAATAGGGACTTCATAACCTTTCAGTTAAATATTGTAGCTTGATGATTTTCCAGTCAACAGTTAATGAGCAGACAGGAGGTGTGCTTCTGCCAAACGCAGCTCATAAAACCTCCCATGAACTTCAGCCAGGTATAATGTCCTTCTCGCTGGCTGCCGGATACAAAAATGGTCTCCCTAGAGAAACCTTGGATGCCAGGAATGGAAGTTGATCCCTAAAAGATATTGGGGGTAGAGAAGTCTCTTCTATCTGGTCCTGCTAACTGGGTAATACCCATCTTGGGTTGCCAGCTACAAGACACCTTCTACTAGGCTACAACCACAATTCATTCTTGTTTTATTGGCTAGAGCAGTTAGACACGTTCAAGCTCACTTGGCAATTCCAGCTATCAGAAAGTTCCTGGCTCAGCGAGAGAAATTCAGAAAGTATCTGTCACCCGAAAGGGCACCAAGCAGACACAAAGTTTCCTCTTTTCTGCTGAATATATTAAATACAACACTAGCCAACTGGCAGAATGGACAGTTGGATTTTTAAATCTGTTCTTCATGAAGGCATACTCTGTGTTCGTAGACAGTCTCAGAATCATCTACCCACTCAGGTCCCTGTTCCAAAGTCAGTTCTTATTATGACATTTTGTTTTAAGGGTTGACTGCTTCTATCTGTTAAGCCCTTGCATATATTGGGATTTAGTAACACTATTGAATATTGAGAGACAATCTCCTACAAAGACAATGCAAAATGAATATATGTATACACACCTTATACATACATATATATATTTCACAAGTATATACACACAAATATATATATAGTTTTTAAATATGTATATACATATAGTTTATATAGTTGTATAGTTTATCCAACATATATAAGTGTATGTATGTATATATGTATATGTATATATATACACACATATATATAATACACACACACACACACACACATATATATACACACACACACAGGTTTATGGTGGATGGAGCCATCCACCGAAATTCTTAAATGATCTCACTTATATATATATATGTGTGTGTGTATGTGTGTATATATATATGTATATATATGTATCTATGTATCTATGTATATATATACATATATACACATGTGTGTGTATATATATTATACACACACACACACACACACACACACACACACATATATATATATTACCCTGAGGATACTGTACACTGTTTAGTCTGCATTTCAACAAAGTCGTAACAAACAGAATAAGGTCCAGAGAAGGGAAATCAGGATGATTAAAAGTCCAGGACTTCAGCTCTATGCAGACAGCTTTAAAAGACTAGTGTGATTCCATCTCCAAAGACTAAATCTGACAAGGAGTATGATTGAGGTCTATAAAACTCATAAAAGATATGGCTGGGATGAACACAGACCTGTTCACCAAATCCCAGTTTACCATGATGACCGTGGTTCCCTTATATCTTGCAAGAGGAGAATTGAAGACAAACAGAGAAAGGATTAATCAACAGAACAGGGCAGGTAGCAAGGGCACCGTGGGTGGAAATCCTAACCCAGAACAACACAAGGATCCTGCAAATACAAATAACTTCAAATAAGTGCTGGAGAATTTTACACATGGCAGTTCCGTTAAGGAAACTGAAATTCTGCCTAACAATTGAGAGAGGCTAAAAATGATGGACCAAAAGTGAATGACTTCCAATCAGGATTGTTTCTAGATTTAGAATATTTACCCCCACGGGATTGCCCACACCCCATTCCCAGCTCTGCAAAGCTTTGCAAATTCCCCCTGCATTGCAGCTTCAGGCTTGCTGCGAAATATTGTTCCTGGTAGATTTATTTCACATCAGCCAAGTGCTGTTTTTATGGAACTGCCCGCGGAGAGGAGCCCATCACAGATCCTGAGAGACAGGCAGAAGCCTTGGTAAACTATTAAATTTAGATAGGATGGAGCCATCCACCGAAATTCTTACATGGTCTCACTTTTCCAATCTCTTCCCTGCATGAAATAGACCCACCTGTGTAAGATGTCGTGTGGGCCATTTCAGAGGGAACCGGAGGCATTGTTCCCCCACGAGCAGGACTATAAATCACAAAGGATTCATGGATGAGGACTGTATGTAATTTGGCTTCCTGTTATTGTAAACCATCACTTCCATCTTTTCCAGGCACACAGTCTTTGGATATAATCTGGTTTTCAAGTAGCAATGATTGCACTCAGCTGATTAAAACTTAATACATACCCTGGTTGATCATCATGCAATGCAATTTCTCAAAATAGTGATGAAGTTGTAGAAATCAACTCTTCAGCATGCCCAGCCACAGCTGGACACATTTGGCCAGTGGCACAAGAGGCAGCTTGAAAGATGTGTCTTGAATTAATTCCTAGATTCCAAATCGTGACTGAATTGCTCATCAATAAAGAGGTGATCATTAAATATTTACTCTTTTTCTTTGTGTTGTCAAGGAAAAACTTTCTAGAGGCTTTTTATTTGTTTGTCTGCTTTTGTTCATTTGTTTCTTAAAAGATAATGAACCAATAGTGCTTGGCTGGGGACTTATTGCCTGAAGTTAGTGCCCAATACATTTCTGAATTCCTGCACCATGTTCCAAGTTCAAGGCACAAACATCATGGGTGGGAATGGTGCTAGAGCACATTATTTTTTTCCTTCTAATATCCATAGATACTTTTAAATAAAATGATGCAATTAAGTCCCCTTACATGTCTGTCAGCTTGTTGTGCTGTGGGGGGTTGTGTGTTGCTGTGATGCTGAAAGATATGCCACTGGTATTTCAGATACCAGCAGGGCCACCCATGGTGGACAGGTTTCAGCTGAGCTTCCAGACTATGGAGAGGACCCAGCAGCCCACTCCCAAAGCAATGAATCATTGAAAACACTATGAATAGCAGAGAAGCACTGTTAGATATAGTGCCGGAAAATGAGTCCTCTAGGATGGAAGGCATTCAAGAAACAACAGGGGAAGAGCTAACTCCTCAAAGTAGAGTCAACCTTAATAACAGGAATGGAGTAAGGCTCCTGGGACCTCCTTTTGCTGATGTGGCACAACTCAAAGCAAAAAGAAAGATTGCAATATTGCTGTACCCTTTGGGCTCAAACATTAAAAGATTGTGTGCATGGCACAGTGTTGGGTAGTGTTTCATTCTATTGTACACAGGGTCACTATGAGTTGGATCCAACTCCACAGCACCAAACAACAACAGCAATGCAATGAAGGACTCCGAATTTAGCAGTAAACTTTTTGGCAAATATCTGCTGGACAAACACACTGTAGTCTTTCACCTTTCCAGCGATAAAAGGACACATTCCCAATAAAATATTTTGTAACTGCTTAGAGGGCAACCCTTTATATGATGATGCCCTCATAGGGGATAGCCTTCTACCTACCCCAAATTCAGTTTTCTGGACTGACAGTCTAAATAGGACCGCTGGTCATGAGATGGACACCATATGTCACACATTCTTCCTGTTGCTTTGAATATCAGCCACTCAAGACGTGGGCTCCTCAGCTACCTGAGGAGCAATAAAGCACAAACAAACTTTCACCTCATAAATACCATGTGGGAGTCACCATCTGGGGCAACTCTGCCAACTTCATAGACCCTTCTTAGACCACATGAGAGCTGAAGGCTTCCCACCAAGGACGATGTCCTGGGCAACTGCCAGAAATGTAAGTGGAGTCTAAGATTTTGTCAATGATAGCTCGTTATGGTGGGTCACCCATCACTGTGGCCAGGACTGGGGTAGCTCTTTCTTCTCCCACGGGGATCAGGACCCCCACACCCAGGGACTGGCAAGGCCTGGGGGATGGAGTCAAGGACAGATGGTTTTGGGATGCCTTTAGTACAGGTTTTATTGTACAGCTCCTATAGAGGAATCAAGCCATCAAGCCTGCCATTCAGGATAGCGTTAGTATCATGACTCTGGCTTCCGCATTGGCTATCCAGGTCTCAACATCTCAGATGTCCTTCCCCTAGGTCGGTTTCTGCTCTGCTGCTATTGGTTCCCAATGATCTCCATGTCAGTCCAGTGATGGAGTGGCCTCTGTGAGGACAAGCAGTCTTCTCTCTGGTCCAGCAAGTGTGACCTTATGGTGACAGGGCAGCAGGACTATGGGGTGGTATGTGGGGCTCAGATGGCAATGGAATGGCTCCCAAGTCCCGTGTGCGCTGTTCTTATATAGTAACGGCGTCAAAATGGCAGTCAGCCAATCGTGTAGTGGTGGGAGGGGCTTAGTGCAACCAATTAGGAGTGACATTTAAATGACTGGGGGCCATCTTGCCTCGGGCCATAGATCAGACCTCCAGGTGGGCTAGATAGGCCCCTATCCAAACCAAGCCTCCTCTCTATCCCTTGGGGCTATCTCAGAATTCCCTACACATTATTCCTGCCACCCAGAGAAGAAGCACATAAGGGCATCAGGCAGGATCCTTTCATAAGCAAGGCTGGGGACCCCACTGGAGATTACACATAAACAGAGCTTTTTAAATGTCATGCGGAACACATTAGAAACTAAGCCAGGTTTAGGGCTGAGAGGCAGAAAGAGACATTTACATTCTAACCACGTCACTTCCCTAAGTGACACTTGAGCGATCTCATTTAGACCCTCTGAATTACAATTCCTGGCTCTGTTGCAGATTTCATCTGGGCCACTTCCAAATGCATTCTCTGGCAGGGTTCTGTGCTATGACAGAGCGAGACTCAGTTTCAAAGTCAATCCGTTAATCACCTCTGCTCCTCTCATTTAGTAGGAAGGGTGCATGGTTTTGTTTTCTTGCTCATTGTGAGAATTTCAATCCTGGTCTCATTACTCTGATTTCTAAACAGACCCTGTGGATTGCAACATGAAAGCGAAGAATGGGGAAGTTTGAGGTGGCTTTGTTCCCTACAAGTGTCGAAATAAAATTTGATAATGTAACTTTTCCCGAATAGAACACACCAAAAATGCTAGTGTTTGACTGGGTTGACTGGATGAGTGAACTGGATTTATTGGATGTCTTGTGAATCCAGCTTGAGAGCATTGGACCATGACCAGTTTCCATTCTCATCCATGAACAGTAGGACTACTTGTCATGCAACCAGGTCAGTGACATGACTTGTGTTACTATCAAACTTGGGCTAATAACTACATATTGGTATGTTGTTATTGTTAGGTGTCATCCAGTGGGTATACAACAGGCGAAACACTATTGTCAGTGCTTCTATGCTATTCATAGGGTTTTCAATGGCTGACTGATTTTTGGGAGTGGGTTGCTGGGTCCTTCTCTCAAGCCTACAGCACCTGGTGTTCCCAGGCGGTCTCCTATCCAAGTACTAAAGGGGCCCGACCATGCTTAGCTTCTGAGATCTGATGGGATTGAATGCTACAGTGGTACGGATGCAGGCTACATATTGGTATAGAATTTGAAAATAGCTTCCCACAGGCAACAACTGTAAAAATAGATAAATTAGAACTACATCAAAAGTAAAAACACCTATGCATCAAAGGACACAATCAACAGAGCGAAAAGACAGCCAATGAAAGGGCAGAAAATAATTGCAAATTTTATACCCAACAAGAGGTAATATTCAGAACCTATAAAGAACTCCTAACTCTGAACACCAACAAAAGCAACATGATTAAAAATGCATAAAGGTGTTGAATAGATATTTCTACAAGGATGACACGAAAATAATCAACAAGCATATGTAAAAAGATGTTCAAAATTATTAGTCATTAAAGAAATGCAAATCAAAGCCATAGGTATAACATTATACCTATTAAGATGGCCACTAGAAAAAAAAGCACCCTAATTAGACAAAACAGGAAATAATTACTGGTGGTAATGGGAACCCTTCCAAACAGTTGGTAAGAATGTAAAGTAGTCCAGTCACTGTGAGAAATATTATGGGGTTTCCTTTCAATATTATAAATAGAATCACTGTATCATCCAGCAATGCCACTCCTGGGGATATAGCCAAAGGAATTGAAAGCAGGGCCCTAAAGAGATCTGTACTCCCATGTCCATGGCAGAACTATTTACAAAACACAAGCTAGGCTCTGTACATAGGTCTATAATTGCAGCACTGAGGAGGCAACAGGATCATGAATTTGAGGCCAGCCTGGGCTACATAGTGAGTTCCAGGCTTGCCTGAGCTACCTAGTGATATCTTGTCCTAAAAAAATCAGGCTATAAATAGAAACAGCCAAATATACATTGATAGGTGCATGGCTGAACAAAATATGGCATGTATATACAATGGAATGGAATATTATTAAGCCTTAAAAAGAAAGGAAATTCAAATACCTGATGTGTTCAAGGAGAAAAAATCTTAAGAACATTATTATTATTATTATTATCATAATTATTACTATTATCATAAACTGTGGTTTAGCTCAGTTGATAGAATGCTGCTCTGCATGCTCTGAGGACCTGGGTTCTATCCCCAGCACCACCAAAATGGGAGAACATGGCAATCCACTCCTGAAACAATTCTGAAACAAACAGCTATTGAAAACTCTATGAGGGTTGGGGTGAATTGGATCTGACTTGAGGGCATCTAACAACAACAACATTATTATAAACCAGTCACATTATTATTTTTATTATTACTATTAGTATTATAAACCAACCACAAAAAGACAAATGATGCATGAATCCATTTTTTATGAGGCACTTAATGTAGCCAAATTCAGAGAAACAGAAAAGAAAATGGTGGTTTTCTGGGGCTGTGAGTCAGGGGTAATAAGAATTTGTTGTTTAATGGATATGTAATTTCATTTTTTACAGGATAAAAAAGTTCTGGAGATTGGTTGAGCAACAGTGGGAATGTATTTAATATCACTGACCCAACGAACTAAGATGACAAACTTTACGTATATTTTAACACAGTTACATTTTTTAAATTTAAAAATAGCTTTTGAATATTTTTCTGAAAGTTTTCCAAGCCAGAGAGAAACATCAAGAATAGAGGTGACATGTTAAAGCTGCCATTATCACTCCTGTTATTGGACACCATGCATAGACTTCATCTAATGCTTAACTGGGGCTGGGATTTAGCTCAGTTGGTAGAGCGCTGCTCTGCAGTCTCTCAGGTCCTGAGTTCGATTCCCAGCACCACAAAAATGGGAGAAGGACGTGGCAACTCACTCCCAAGGTAATCCTGAAACAATCTGCCATTGAAAACCCTGTGAGGGTCGCTATGAGTCGGACACGACTCGACGGCAATTAGCAACAACAACAACAATGCTTAACTATAAGACACCAAAGTATCACTTGTAAACCATCGCTGTGAGTCACCCAATAAGCTTTCAGTTAAAATCAATATTAAAACTGAAGATGTTTTAGTTGATAGGATTGGACAGGGGATGAAGTAGGTGTTTTCTGTCTAGCTGAAGCTTGAATGAATAGTTCAGCTTCAGAAAACTAGCATTTTTAATGAGACTTTGTAATCTAGTACTGATGGTTGTTGTTACCTAAGATTCATCAAGCACTCTTAGGTATCTTGAGTACTTACAAAAGAAAGATGTCCTGTTTGCTGTGCTGGCATAAATATAGAACTAAGCCTCCAAGATTGTTGTTGTTAGGTGCCATCAGTCGATGTCCAACTCACAGTGACCCTATGTACAACAGGAGAAACCTTATTGTCAGTGTTTCTTCTGCTATTCATAGGGTTTTCAATGGTGGATTGATTTTTTGGGAGTGGGTGGCCGGGTCCTTCTCCCAAGGCTACAGCACATGGTGTTCCTACACGGTTTCCCATCCAAGTATTAACCAAGCCTGACACTGCTTAGCTTCCAAGATCTGATGGGATCAGATGCTACAGGGCTATGGGTGCAGGCACAACCCTCCAAGATAGGATAATGAAAATGTTCATGTGGTTTTTTTTAACACATGCTTAATAAGCAGCACATAAGCACTTTAACTTTCCTTACAATCCACCTCTATGGGTGTTCTAGGTTCTGCACACCCTTGTTCTTGTTGTTGTTGTTAGGTGCCATTGAGTTGGTATCCAACTCATAGTGACCCTCATAGGGTTTTCAATGGCTGATTGTTTCGGGATTGCCTTGGGAATGGATTGCCAGGTCCTTCCGCACACCCTAGATACTGAATAATTGCTCAATGACTGAACACAGAAGTGCCTAGCTTTGGTTTATCACAAAAGTCCAAATATGAATCTTTTTTTGTGTGTGTAGTACTGGGGGTTGAACCCAGGGTCTCACGCCTACATGCATTGCAAGTGCTGGATCACTGAGCTGTGCCCCAGCCCTTTTTTTTTTTTTTTTTTTTTTTTTTTTTTTTTTTTTTTTTTTACTTTTTGAGTCATGGTCTCGCTAAGTTACGCAGACTGCCTCTGGTCTCGAACTTGTTATCCTCCTGCCTCTGCCTCCCGAGCCGCTGGGATTACAGGCGTGCACCACCGCACCAGGCACACTAAATATGAATCTTTATGTTAAGAAACAGCAAAACACAATCTTGCTCAATAGTCACTTCCCATGGGGTCATGTGGAGTACTTCTGCTGACAAATTTATTCAGATGACATCGGGTCATGGACAACAATGATAAAAAAAAAAATCATGCTTTCAGAGCAGCCAAAACAGAGCATAAAGAGGAAAGGGAGATTTTGACCATGGAGTTGAAGAGAGTTCTCTTTCTCCATGTGACCAAGGAATCTCCAATCCTGTCGATTTTGATCCACCACTGAACATTGTATAAGACCCAGATGTCTGGTCTACTAAGGCCTCCCAGAGCCCAGCACCTGGGAAAAGAATCCTAAGTGGGCCTCCTCTCTTAATGTGTCTTTGTGCATTTGGTCAAGTCCTTGCTGTCCATTGAATCTTTCAACAAAGTCTGTATTTCCCAGGAAACTGGCACTATTCTGCATGCTTTTTCCTAATTAAAAGTTGACCAGACAGCCTCTTCCCTCATTTAAAGCAATTTAAAGTAGCACACTTAAAATAACAAGAGCAGACGATTATTTTTATGAGACTGTCGCAATATTTATCAAGTGCTGTTTGATCACGTAGGTCTACACACGTGCCACCCTGGAGTCTGATATCATCAGATTATGGAAGCTAAACAGGGTTGGGCCTGATTGCTCCTTGGATGGGAGATCGCCTGGGAACACCAGGTGCTGTAGACTTGGGAGAAGGACCAGGCAACCCACTCTCAAAACAATCAGCCATTGAAAACTTTATGAATAGCAGGGAAGCACTGACATAGTGCTGGGCATGGCACTGTGTCAGGTAGTGTTTCATCTAGTGTCCATCAAGTCGCTATGAGTCAGATCTGACACTACAGCACCTAGCAACAACAAATTTGACCATGCTTCCCTTTGGCAGGTGTTGGCTGTGATCATGATGAGCACCATGTTTGAAATCAACCCTCAAGGCAGCTTTGAGGGTAGACATTCCCACTGAGCAGCTACTGAACAAGAGGCTGTGTTGTGCACTATGTAAGAAGGGTTTGGCTCCTGCTCAGTGCCTGAGTTTTGGGAGTGCTTACCTTTACAATGGTGTGCCTTCTTATGATGGTTAAAATTTATATGTCAACTTGGCTGGTCCAGGGTGCTCAGTTGTTTGGGTAAACATTACTCTAGATGTGGCTAGGAAGGTGCTTTGTGGATGTGAGTAACTCCTCCATCAGTTGACTTTCAGTAAAGAAGATGATCCCCTGTAATATGGCTGGACATCATCCAGTCATTTGGGAGGAATAAATAAAAGAGCAAAATCTGATGTTTCTCTCGAAAGGGAATTCTGCCTCAAGACTGGGACACACACATCCTGCGTGCATTTAGAGTCTGATGGCTTGCCCTACACACTTCAGATGCAAGACTACAACATCAATTTCTGTCTGATGTCACAGCCTGCAGACCTGCCCTGTTGCTGTTGTTAGGTGCCCTCCAGTCAGGTCTGACTCATAGCAACCCTACGTACAGCAGAATGAAACACTCCCTGATTCTGCGTCAGGCACACAATCTTATTTATGTTTAAGCCCATTGTTGCACACACTGTGTCAATCCATCTGGTGGAGGGTTTTCCTTTTTTTGTTGACCTGCCTCTCTCCCAAACACGATGTCTTTCTGCAGGGATTGGTCCCTTCTGACTACATGTCCAAAATAAGTGAGACACAATCTAGCCATCCTTGCTTCCAAGGAACACTCTGGTTGCACTTCTTCTAGGATGGATCTGTTGGTTCTTTTGGTAGTCCACACATCTGTCAGTCTGCCACACATCTGTTAGTTTGTCATACTGTAGGGGCTTACATGTTGCTATGAGACTGAAGGCTATGCCACCGGTATCTCAGATACCAGCAGGGCCACCCAGGGTGGACAGGTTTCAGCTGAGCTTCCAGACTAAGACAGGCTAGGGAGGAGGACCTGGAGCCCACTCCCAAAACAACTGGCGTTTAAAACCCTGTGAATAGCAGAGAAACACAGGACTGCCCTACAAAATTCAAAATCAACAATCTCTAGTGTATGACCCCAACTCTTGCCTGAGATTTCAGTCTGTCATCCTGTCCTGTAGAATTCAGACAGGTCAGATCCTACAACTCCATGAACCAAGCCCTTAAATCTTTCTCTTTTTCTCTAGATACAGATAGATCAACGTTTTAGAGGGGGGGGGGTTGTTGTTGTGAATAAATTGGATAGATAGATAAGTAGTTTGATGTTGCTGTTGTTGTTAGGTGCTGTCAAGTCATGTGTGACTCATAGCGACCCTCATGAGGTATTCAACGGTTGATTGTTTTGGGATTGCCTAGGGAGTGGACTGCCACATCCTTCTCCCATTTTTGTGGTGCTGGGAATAGAAGTGGGGACTTCAGAGACTGCAGAGCAGCGCTCTACTAACTGAGCTAAATCCAGCTGCCTGTATTTTCTCATATTTTCATGGGTACTATTATGTGCAGACTTTCCAAATTCCTCAATTGGTTTCTAAGCTTTTGTTGTAGAGCTTTGCAGGTATTTCTTGGCATGTATATTATTAGTCCAGACACCAGAAAGAATACAGGTAAGACTAACTTCTCTCCACATAGCTTGTCGATAAGCATAATTCAGACCATACAATAACTTTGCCTTCCAAATAATCATAGCCATGGAATAGAAAATGTTTTATTGAAACTCCCTACTAAGAAGAATTGTGGTCAATTTTGCTTCGAATAGTTCCTAGCTCATTGTAAACATTTTACATGGTGAGATTTGCAAACCTTTTACAGAGCCCTGTGAGCAAAAAAAGCCTCTCAGAATATCCTGGAATTTATTTCTGCCAATATGTAGATAATGTTAACTTTTATGGAAATTATAAACTAGGCTTGAAGGTAGTCATTTCCAGAGATGCCTTTATGTTCAGAGAAAATTATGACTCAAAAGTAGGTTCAAATTACATGGTATCTGGTAACCATACCTACTGGTATGCTTGAACAGAAATAACCACAGTAAAATATTATTTTATTCTGCAATGCCTTTCCTATGTAAGAGAGGGAAGAAAGATACAGCACAGAGTTCTGTAACCTAAGAGCATCGTTATAATTACACGCGGGGATCTTCCTTGTTTTCTCTCCTCCCTCCTTCACTTTTTTTTCCTGCTTAGATTCAAAGGTGTTGTTTGAGACAATATATTAACAGTGGGCTACGGTTTAGCTGGGCTGGGATTTAGCTCAGTGGGTAGAGCGCTGCGCTGCAGTCTCTGAGGCCCCGAGTTCAATTCCCAGGACCGCAAAAATGGGAGAAGGGCCTGGCAATCCACTCCCAAGGCAATCCTGAAGCACTCAGCCATTGAAAACCCTATGAGGGTCGCTATGAGTCAGATACCAACTCGACGGCACCTAACAACAACAACAACACAGTTTAGCTTGGTTGGTAGAGTGCTGATCTGTGCACTCTGAGGCCCTGGGTTCGATCCCCAGCACCGCAAAAACGGGAGACGGACCTGACAGCCCATTCCTGAAAACAATCAGCCATCAAAAGCTCTATGAATAGCAGAGAGGCACTGACATAGTGCCAGGCATGGCACAGTGTCGGGGAGTGTTTCGTTCTGTTGCACACAGGGTCTCTGAGTCAGACCTGACTCCACATAGCACCTAATAAGAGCATGTTAAAGATATAGTGGACACTTCCCTTAGTCTCTTTCCAGCTCCTATTTACTACCTCTATTTTTTCCTAGGGGCTGGGATTTAGCTCAGTTGGTAGAGTGCTGCACTACAGTCTCTAAGGACCCGAATTCAATCCCCAAAACCGCAAAAATGGGAGAAGGGCCTGGCAATCCACTCCCAAGGCAATCCTGAAACAGTCAACCATTGAAAACCCTATGAGGGTCGCTATGAGTTGGATACTGACTTGATGGCACCTAACAACAACAACAACAACATCAACAAAAGGAGGTCCCAGGGGCTTTACTCCATTCTATCCTTAAGGTCGACTCTACTTTGAGGAGGCAACTCTTCCCCAGTTGTCTCTTCAATGCCTTCCAGGCAAGAAGGCTCATTTTCTGGCACCATATTTGACAGTGCTTTTCTGCCATTCGTAGGGTTTTCAGTAGCAAATTGTTTGGGGAACAGGGTCCTGGACCCTGCTCCCTCATTGGTCTTAGACTAAAAGTCCAGCTGAAACATGTCTGCCATGGTAGACCCTGCTGGTATCTGAGACACTGGGGACACAGCTTCCAGCATCACAGCAACTTGTAAGCCCCTACAGAAAGACAAGCTGGCACAAGAGCGGGGATTGTTTTCATTAGCATATATTAATTACACAAAATAAGAAGTTTCATTGTGACATTTCCATACACGCGTATAACGTAGTTTGATCATATTCAGCTTCTCTATGATCTTTTTTTTACCCTCTCCCATCCCCCTTTCCTGTTCCACTTCCCTAATAGCCTCTCTCGTAACTTTCGGTTGGTTCCCCATATGTAAGAGTACATGCAATAACTCATGTTTGGCTTATTACATTTACCATGGTGAGCTCCCATTCTATCTATTCTCCTGAAAGCAACATGATCTCTTTCTTTATGTTTGCATAAAACTCCATTGCGTATAGATGCCACACTTTCTTTATCCATCCATTTATGGGCCCCTACACTGATTCCATAACTTGGTTATTGTCAATATTGCAGCGATAGAAATCAGTGTGCAAGTATCTCTTTACTAAGCAGACCTTTATTCTCTTGGGAATATACCCATAAGTCGTGTAGCTGGATTATACACTAATTTTATTTTTAATTTTTTGAAGAACTGTCTTACTGGTTTCCATAATGCCCCTATTAATTTACATTCCCACTAAC
>VMDO01020427.1:0-37592 GCA_007922755.1 Pedetes capensis | reverse complement strand
CTGGTGTCATGTCTTTCCTAAGTACATAGTCAGGACTTGGAGTTTGGCCCCTTCCAGCATCTGACATCTTAACTTCCAGACGTACTTCCTTTCATGATTTTCCCAATACCCCCTCTTTATTTCTCTCCTCACCAGGTTCTCACATGTGTTTAAAAAATAATGTGGTGGAAATATATTAGATGACATGGGAAATGATCTCATACTATTATGCATGAACTCATTCAATAATTATGCACTTTAAGATCAGTACATGTGTATACAATAAAGTAGCAGCATATAAACTAAAATGTATCAATAGTCATCTTCATCATGGAGTGGAAAATGAGATTTCCTTACTTCATCTTTATCAGTTTTTCCTTAAATATCTCTCCATACAAATTGCTCATGTCTTTAAAAAGACATATAGGAATCCTTCTCTGAAAGGTATAAGTCTTTCTGGAGGGAAAGGATATATTTTTCTCTTCCTCCTTTTAATCTTGGTTCTAGCTAGTGAGTGGCATTTCTACTCTCCCAATAGAACAATATAATGTATTTGTTTTGAGATCTTAGGAATATATCAGAGGTGCAAATTAAACCATGCCTAAAGCAAAACTGAGCTTTTAGTTCAGAATGGGAGCTTTCTTTGTAAGAGTCACCATAACCCAAAGAGAGAAGGGCTGTGCCCTGGAGCTGGCTCATCCCCAAAGACTGGACGTTGAACACAGGGCCTCTCACAAGGGGGTCAAGTGCTCTCTCACTGAGCTGCACCCCACTCCCTCTTTCATTTATTTTTTATTTTGAGACAAAGCCTCCCTATGTTGCACAGACCGCCTGTGGCCTCAAACTCACAATCCTACCACCTTAACCTTCCAAGTGGCTGGGATTACAGGCATGCATTGTAGTGCCTGGCTGCCTTCGGAATGGCGACTTCATTCAAATACTACCTTCTGGCTAATATTTCCCATATCTCCAATACCACCACCACCACCTCTTCCCTTCCCCACATCTTCTGGGCTTGATCCTTCCACTTATACCTAGCTCATAAAGTCCATCATTCTCTGCTCTTGATAAAGTGCTAATAGAAATGGAGGGGTTTTAAAAAGTTAACTTAAAGTTCCGTACAATTTCCTCTCTTGATGGTGAATGAGTTCAAGAAAAGGCTTATGTCTGATTTTTTTCCCTAAAGATGTCCCCTAAAAATAGTTAGAATGTCTGCTTTGATCCAAACCCTTGGCTGAGTGCTGGGGATTCAGAAGGGGGAAGACAGCCAATGTTCATGCCTTCCCCAGCTTTGGGGAAGAAGCAACCAATACACATTCAATCACCCAAAACTCTGGTCGGTTGTGGAGAATACTATGAAGGAAATGCACAAGGTGATGAGAGGAAGAGTAGTGAAGGGCTGATTTTCCTTATGGTGGTTAGGGAAGACCTCCCAGCAGATGTGAATATTTGAGCTGAGAACTGGAAATATGGGTTGGATAGAAAGCACATGGTAGGCACTCAAATATTGGCTTCACAAACGAATGGATCCTACCTCTGCACCTCCCAACAGTAACATGCATGCAGTAGGAGAACAGTAAGTTGTAGAACTTGATTCAGAAAATACGTTAGTGAGCTCTTCTTATCTGCAAAGCATCACGCTTTCTAGAATCCACCGCATTTAACCTTCCTAACAAATGACCCAACTCCACAGCGCCTAACAACAACAACAAGGAACCACCATCACAGGAGGTAGTCTTTTGTTTTCCCACATTTTGCTGATGAAGAAAATGGCTGGTAACAGAAGAAAGATCCAAGCCCAAATCTGAGGGACATCCTCCAAATTGCACCTGCTTCTACTAATTCCTGAAAGAGTGAAGTCTGTATAGAATTACATACAATGTACAAAAAGGGCTTAATAAGGGAACTGACTAAAAATTAGCACATTACCATTTACATTGTGCAAATTCAAAACCAAATGATAGTTCTATACAAGTCAGGTGTTCTTTTAAGTGTGAGGTGAAATTCTAGAACTAGGCCATTTTTTTAAGAAAAAAGAAAAGTATCATTTCTTTGGTAACTCATCGGGCTGGTATTGAAGTTGATTTGCTGTGTCTCCTTGTAGAAACAAATTCACCACTCCTGACCCCAAGGTCTCTCATGATGCCCTTGTTGTCAAAAACTCAGCAACCTGGAGAGGTTTTGGCCAATGTGTGCATGAGAACTAGTGGGGTTAATATTCCATGAAAATGGAGAAAAACAAGATAATTGAGGAGATAAGTAATGGTATAGTTGAGAAGAATTTTGATATTAGCACTTGGAGAAAGCAAAGGAGCTCAAGGTAGAAGAACAAAAAATAATATCAGGGCAAGGCCTGAAGGTGATGGAGAGAAACATTTGACATGTTTCTTGACAAATAACCAGTCTTTGATGATAGTACCTTTCTTTTCTAATTTACTTTTCCCCTATAACACCTACCAGAAGGTCTTATAGTAATAATCAGTGCCAATTGATTGCTCTAATATCTGGGATGTTCTGAGAGATGGGAAGGGACAATGTTACTGCAAAGATGTGTAGATTAATAAGTGAAAGAGGAAAAAGGCACAGTCAGAAGGCTAAAGGGACCCACCGCATAAGCTTCAGGAGTTTGTCACTAGCAGTTAGCATGGACACACTTATGTGCAGGAGTGTACACGGTGTGTGAGTCTACTTGTGTTTGAATGGGTGCATGTGAGTACACACTGAGTGTGTGGGCAGCAGCATTATGAAGAGAAATTGGATCGAATCCTTCTCTGCCTTCAGCTGCCTAACAAGTCATTTCCCTTATAAGAACCTAACCCAAGTTGAGGCAGGTTTATCACCTCTTCACCATCCTCTCCCCTTCTTTACCCTCACTGTGTTCAGCCGTGCTGAGACTGCTGCTCATCTCCTAATCTGGCAGGCCACCACCTCTCATCCTGGTTTCCTTTAATCTTGTGGAGCTCAAGCTGTCTCCCTACCCCTTCCAGCCTTTCCATAGAGACTTTTCTGCTTTCTCCCTCCTGAATTTGCATGCCTTTTCTCTTCTGTCGCTTCTTCCAAAGGATACATATTCTGGCATTTGGAAATATGAAAGGAGGAAGAACATTCTAATTGAAAATTGTCCTTTGAAAGTTTCAGCTGTATATGACAGAAGCAGTCTCATTGTGCCTCCCAGTTTTCTTAATGCCTGGTACAATGACAGAAACTTAGTACATACGCTCAAATATTAATTAGTTCAATAAACATGCTATAGTTCAAAGAACTCAGTAGGTGCTCATTAAATATATATATATATATATATATATATATATATATATATATATATATATATATATATATTTGCAGTACTGGGCGTTGAACCCAGAGCCTTGTGCTTGCATGCTTTATAAGTGCTGTACCACTGAGCTGCACCCTCAACCCACTCTTTTACTTTTTTTTTGAGACACGGTCTTGCTAAATTGCACACACTGCCTCTGGTCTAGAACTTGCAATCCTCCTGCCTCTGCCTTCCCAGACACTGGGATTACAGGCATGTACCACTGCGCCCAGCATTAAATCATTTTTTAAATGAGCTTATTATGGATGGAGCAAAAAGAGACAGACTGGCTCAGGACACAGAGAATCCTGGTTCTGAAATGTGGGAAGGAAAGGGTGCCATGGTGCCAGATACTTTGCTGGATACCACACACATTGTTTCAATTAATTTTAATAATAGCCCTCTGAGCTAAGTACTATTATCATGCGGTAATAGATTAAGAGACACAATACAATACGGCACTGGGGAGTGGTTCAAATTCAAATCTGATGCTAGAGCTTTGGTTTGACCACATACCATGCTGATTCCTCCATCAGACAAGCCAAGGGATAGCCCCTGGAAACACACAAGGGCAGAGGAATGTGCTGGAGGACAATGGTGGCTTTCAGAGACCTATCTTGAGGCAATGAGTGTCCTGAATCCAAGAGAAGTGGGGTCCTGTTAGGTATAGCATGTAACTATGTAGTTTTCAATGGAATAGTGACAGAGACAGCTTAGATGGGCTGGCTTGCAGAGTCACCAATCAGGGTCTTGTTTCTGTTTTAACTATTTCAATGTTTAAACAACTAATGTGGACTTAAGTGGCTTGGACTCCTGTTTGTTTCTTTTGTTTATAAAATAGCTATGTGATGGGAATATGCTCACTCTAATTAGGAGGGACATTATACATTAGAACACAAACTTGGAAAAAGTCACAATCGCAAGGAGTCCAGAGCAACATCACGTTCCATCTGCAGGGGCTCAGCTGACCAACGTGGATGCTGCTGGCTGCCAGCAGCTCAGTAAAGCAGAACAACTGTCAGGAAGTGAGGAGATCTAATTTCCCAAACCACAGAGTGTTTCAGTGACCTTGAACAGGTCACTTCACCTTTGGGATTAGCTCCCGAGTTTGGTAAAGGAGAGGGCTGTATGAGTTCAAATCCAGGCTCCTTGCTGCAGCCTGGAGGCCCTGCATGCTCTGGCCTCTGCTTCTCCCTCTCCTCTTTCTCCCCCTCCCTCTGTGCCCACGGTGCTCCTGTCACTCTCTCTCCTTCTGGCTCTTGACAAGCCTGTCTCAGGGCTTCTGTGTTTGCTCTTATCGCTGCCTGAAATGTCTCCAATCCCCTTCCTTTCAAGATGAGACTGGCTGCTTTCCAACACTCAGGTTTCAGCTTGGAAACGCTGTGCCTGACTCTTAACTAACAGTCGTCCCCCAGTACTACTCCATTAGCTTAGTTCCTTTTACTCATAGTATTGATCATTTCCTGCCATCTCCCTTATTGGTATGCAAAGTTTCAATCTCTTCCCAGTGAAAGGAAGCTCTATGTGAGCAGGGACTTTGTAAAAAAAAATTTTTTCCAGTCCTGGGGTTTGAACATAGGGCCTCGTGCTTACATACTTTGCAAGTACTGTACCACTGTGCTGCACCCCCAGCACATTTTTTTACTGTTTGAGACAGGGTCTTGCTAAATTATGCAGACTACCTCTTGTCTCGAACTTGCGATTCTCCTGCCTCTGCCTCCTGAGTTGCTGGGATTGCAGATGGATGACAGGCATGCACCACTGCACCCAGCTGGGACTTTGCAAATTTAATTCAAAACTCTAGCTCTTATACTGAGAACACAGTCTGATATTAGTATATGATGAGTTACTGTCAAGTGACTAACTGAAAAATAACATTGAGATCTTGAATAGGTCTCTACAGTTTTCAAAACACTCTACTAAATTTAGTATCACTCAGGCTTTACCATCCTATAAATTAAGCAAAAGTCACTTTATTTCAGTACTAATATGGATAGTTTTAGTGGAAAGACAATAAAATTCAGTAATTTGGGGGAGTATAAAAGGGGAAGAGGAAGGTACACCACATTGGATATGCTTATGACTTAAAAGCCTGGATCTGAGTAAGAAGTGTCAATGACCCAAAACAAAGGAGAGTTTAAGTTAGAACTGAGAAAATTGTATTAATTCCCATTTTAAAAATGGGGGAGAAACTTGCCTAATGGCCTGAGGCTGGCCAGTTGTAGAAGCTGGCTTTCAAACTACTTTTTCTTCTCATGTCTTTTGATTCTGAGATTTAATGCCCATGGCTAGCATAATCACCATTACTACATTTTCATGGTTCATAGGACAAAGAAGATGTAGCTCAAACCTGACTCTTGCCAGGTGTAGTAGTCCACACCTGATAATTCCAGCATTTGGGAGGCAGAAGAAGGAGGACCATGAGTTTGAGAACCACCTGGGCTACATAATGAGACCCTGTCTTAGAACAAACTCAAATAAACATCAGCAAATAAATATTCCCTGACTATTCTGCTTCATCTTAAAATCCCTTGGAATTCCACTAATGTTTTCCCCACATGGCCCAGTTTTAAGACAATGAGTGATAACTTAAAAGGAGAAAGATGAGCTTTAATTGACCTGGAAGGATTGGGTGAGAGAAAGGGAAAAACTTAAATAAATTATGAAGGAAGACAGAAACTCCTCTTCACCTAATGTGGCCAGGGTGTTTAAGTCCAGAGCTGGGTGGAAGGAGGTGGCCACCATAGCTGCTTCTCAAGGTCAACTCTAATCCTAGGGTGTGGATTTGGGTGGACAGAAGGGTGAATATGCTCAGGTACATTAAGACTTTACCCTAATCATGTGAGAGTCCAATGCAGTTCTGGTTAAGCAACTAAATATTAAAAGCAAACTATGTGAGAGATTCTTCCTCCAGTAGCCCTTAAGCCAAAAAAGAAAAAAATGTTTCACTTTGCGAGGTCCAAGAGGAGAGCTTATCAGAAGACTATGGCCTTAGTGACAACATCCACCCTCAGGCACCATCTGATTCAACCTGGTTCTTTTAGCCACTGAAATATAATAATATTGCTCTCCCTTGACCTGTGAGGCAATGGTGACATGCTTGTTAAATACGATGATGCTCACAGAGATCTTAAAGCTCTGGGCCCCCCAAATACTAGTGTGAAAATATGTTAGTTAACATCATAATTATAAACACTTTACCATGTGTAAAGGTTGAAGAAGAAGATAACCATTGCCAAGGATTCCAGATGGGAGAAAGGTTACATACATTTTGCACAGTGGAGTTGAAAGGGATGGGTGAGGAGTGGCTAGAGATGAGGACAGGAAAGGCCCAGCCTATGCACTGGGTGTAACAATTGATCTCCAGTTCTCCCAGGATAGATCTGGGTAAAGACAAAAAGACTGAGAAAAAATGATGAAGAATAACATATCCAAGGAAATAGGGGGTGTTGTGGGGTGAGAACGATTATTCTAGAAGGATATGAAGCAAGTCTACTTTTCCTGTCTCTTGAGAGCCCGAAGACCCCAGGGTGAGATGGTTCAGGAGGCTGCTTTCCCTGGCACCCCATACTTCCCTGTGTTCTCTGGAGCCCTGAAGAAGAGGGTTTAGCTAATTCTGGGGTGTTCCCCTGTTTCTTTGAGAAATGGCTATTTAAAAGGACAGTATTGCAGGTGGGAGAGACTGACTCTTGAGTCCCTTGGATCAGCAGGGCAAAAGGATAAGATAGGCTCTAATTCAATTACAGAGTAGCATCCTGACGTTCCACCAGACAATAGCCATTCTGCAGATTGAGGCAGCATTCTTAATTTGACTGAACATGTAGCTCTGTTAAATAAAGCAAGGAAAACAGGGGAACTCTTCCTAGCCCTTCTGTGGAACCAAGAATATGAAGAAGTCCAAGTTTTAGCCTCAGTTCTGCACATTTGCAGCCTTTGGCAGACTCTAAACCACCCTGAAAAACTCAGTGGGACAGGCTTCTCCCTGGGGCCCTTTCACTTCTAAAATGCAAGGAGCTAATATTTGATGGAGAAAATGGAATCTTAGAGAGATTCCCTTGTTTTGGCTGCTTAACAGGAGATAAATCTCATTTCCTCCTTCACAATTTTGTTGGATTATAGAGGAAGAGAGTTGGCTCTGGAGGCATTTGTTGCGGACTGAAGGCTCATAAAATCAGCTTCAGGAAAATGAAGGCATCATACAACTAGTGTTTGTGTTCACAAGTCAGCATCTCTCAGCTCATTATCCCAGTCCATCCGCTATCTCCATCTCCTTGGCAAATCTCCCATCTGAATTTGGTTGTGCCAATTCTTTCTTGAATTTTCCTCTCACTAAAGGCTCCTAAGTAGAGAGTGCTGGTAATAAAGCTGAAGAAATTCAATGAACCTGAATGTTTGGTCTCCTTTATGTATTCCTTATGCTCTTGCACCTTTTATGAGGTTGGGAGCCTCACAAAGATAGTAATGAGTTATTCAGGGCATGTAGGGTTACTGGGCCTCGGTGTAATGTAAATGGAATTATTTGCCATAGAAATACCCAGTCCAATCTCTCAGCAAATTACAATTGCTGAAACCAGGTCCCCTTGGAACGTGCTTAAATAAATGTATACCTTGTTTGAAAGATTTGCAACAATTCAAGAGAAATACTGGCTTCTTTTAACATAAAAATAGATGGGCTGTGCTGTGTGTCATAAACTTTAATTAGCAATCATTTATCAGAACTTGTTAATTGCCAGATTGTTCATGATTTGATGGGTTAAGTTTAATTAGTAAAATGCTTCTCCAAAACAATAAATGTCTGAGGAGAGAAACGTGTTTTGCTTGGTTTAAACATTATATAACATATACATGTATCAAAATATTACATGGTACCTCAATGATATGTATAATTTTTATGTTTTTGTGTATTATTTGTCAGGTACTATTGAGTCGGGTCCAACTCATAGCAACCCTATGTACAAAAGATGAAATACTCCCCTATACTGTGCCATCTTGGCACTGCTGTCACTGTTTCTCTGATATTCATAGGATTTTCAATGGCTGATTGTTTCGGGAGTGGGCTGCAGAGTCTTTCTCCCAAGTCTACAGCACCCAGTACTCCCAGGTGGTCTCCCATCCGAGGACTAGCCAGGCCTGACCCTGCTTAATTTCTGGAATTGGACAGGATTAAATGCTAGGGTGGTATGGCTATAGGCTATGTATCAGTTAAAAATTTTGAATTAAAAATACTTTTGGAAAAAATAAAAACTATTTGCCACTTCAGTACACACAATGTGATCAAAAGGTGTCATGAATGTTTAAAAAGTTAATTACACTAAAAGAGACATTGCCATTAATTGCCCTCAAAATACTCATCCTGGCCTCAAACATGCATATCCCATCATTCTTGCCACTTTCCAAAGCAGCTCTGGAAATCTTTGGTCTCTAGTTGTGCTGTTGTGGCTGACTTCACGTTCTAAATATATTCAAAATGTTTATCTTTCATAGTCATTTTTACTTTGTGGAAGAGCCAGACAGAATTCACCTGGCACCAGATCCAGTGAGTAATGTGGAGGAGGACACACCATGCTGTTTATTTGGCAGAAATTGCCGAACCAGGCGTGATGTGTGACATAGAACGTCTTTAGTTTCTTTAGGGTCTTTTGCAGATGGAGGACGAAACTAAAGACATTCCCAAAAGAGGACTTCCCGAACTGCTTCAGAAAGAGGCAAGCATGGTGAGACAAGTGGTACAAATCCAGGCGGAGTGTCTGGGGGGAGATTACTGGCAATGTGTCTTTTACTGTAACAGTTTATGAAAACATTAACTACGTTTGTCACACTTTGTACATGTGTGCTAATGTGTGTGCTTATATATGTGTGTGTATTTATGGAAGAATATTAAGCTTTTATGTTAAGCCTGGCTAGGCAAATAACTATGTATTAAACTAAATTTTCTAAAAAGGTTCAGAACTATGCTAGAACCAATGTCTGTGAAAGAGCTTATAAAATACCAGCACATGTTCAAGAAGCTTCACAAATGTAGCTGGATGTGGTGGTACATTCCTGTCATCCCAGACCTCAGGGGGCTGAGACGGGAAGATTGTGAGTTCAAGGTAAGCCTCGACTCTGTCAAAAAATGAAATCAAAACAAAACAAAAAACACACCACAAAACTTTTCAAATCTTATTGGGTATTATTCACTTATAAACATATGAGCCAACTAGATGAAAAACAAGGCTATATGTAGCCAAAATCATATGCCCTATGTTAATCCATATGGGAGAAGGACGTGGCAATCCACTCCCAAGGCAATCCCAAAGCAATCAGCCATTGAGAACCCTATGAGGGTCGCTATGAGTCGGATACCGACTCGACGGCACCTAACAACAACAACAACATGTTAATCCATAGCTGTTCAGGGAAAGAAGTTACCAACATGGGATGCAGGAAGCAGATTTTCTGCAATTTTTAATAAAGGCTAGGGATGTTGGCTAATATTTCTTTTTAAAAGATCATGAGGAAAATTTCCTTCAGGGTTCAGACCTAGAAAAAGTTTGATCCTGCACAAAGCTTGGCACAGGCATTTCCTAAAGCCTAGAAGAGGGTTCAGTTGAGGCTATGTCCAAACATAAGCTGGAGATCAGTTCAGCGGCTTACAGGTGGGTTCTGTAAAGATCATGTTACCTGAATTCAGAATTAAGCCCTGACTTCTCATGCCAGCCTCACAGGTAACTTGCTCCTCGAGTGAGTCACTAAACCTTCCCAGAATCTTATAAAATGATGCCTTTAAAAGTTTTTAAAAATATGAGAAGATAACATTGAAGGTGGGGAGGAAAGATTGTCTGAAGGTTGGGCTTAGAGGAAGCCATCTCCTTGGCTTTCTGGGGAAAGAGAAACCACAGAAAGACAGAGACCAAGGCACTTATTCTTTCCATGCTTTGGCCCACGGCTGTCCCTGAAACTTACCGTTTTCTGGCACCATTATGCATTTGAGGGTGAATCTGTAGCATTCTTTAAGCCTGCCAGGGAATCCTCACTTCCCAGAGCTGCCCTTCTGTTGCCAGGGAAACATGGGGTAGGATGAGGAAAGCTCACCATCTCTCTGTTCCTATAGAGGTGGGCACTTTCTAAGAGCCCATGAGTTACAATATATTCCTCTTCTATGGAGAAGGAAACTGACATATTCAGAAACTTGCCCAAACTGGTAAGTAGAAGAGCAGCAATGGAACTCTGTGTACGAATCCATCTTGCCATGTCTGCATTCAGGATGAATTTCTGAGGACACCAGGCTAGGAATTGGGTAGCCTGGGCTTCAGTACTTTCTCTGCTAATACTTCACTAAAGGATTTTAGGCAACTCCTTTTTCTTGTGTTGGGCCTCAGTTTTCCATGGAAAATAGTGGGCCATATACTCCCTACGTTGAATGCAGCAAGATGTTTTGGCAGATAGCTTGCCAGAGAAAGGGTCCATAGCTTTAACAGATCTACAGAAGAATCCATGATTTCCCCAGTGTTAAAACCCACTGATTTAACAATGCTAAGCAATAAAATCATAAATGCCAACACGTGTGAATACTTCCTGTGTTCAGCATCATTGTAAGCACTTTACTTAACTCTATAAGGTAAATGCTGGGATTTAGCTTGGTTGGTCGAGCACTGTGTTGCAGTCTCTGAGGTCCCGAGTTTGATTCCCAGCACCGCAAAAATGGAAGATGGATCTGGCAATCCACTCCCAAGGCAATCCCGAAACAGTCAGCCATTGAAAACCCTTTGAGGGTTGCTGTGAGTCGGATACCAGCTCAAGGCACCTAACAACAACAACAACAATGAGGTAAATACTCCTCTACCTCCATTTCAGAGAAGAACAAATAAAAGGTTGTTAAGAAACTTTCCTAAAGGCACACAGCAACTAAGTGGTAGAAGCCAGCTTTAAACCCAGGCAGCCTGACCCCAGCATCCACATTTTTAACCATTTCACTCTTGTTAGTTTTTAACAGACAGCCAGAAGAGCACTGAGCATTCATCAATTACAACTGAAGGCCCAAGGGGCTGGACAGCTCAGAGGTAATCTGGATCAACAGCCTCTGAATCTTTTGTTGTTCCATTGGTCTCTATTTTCTTATCACCTACAGGACCATGTGTCCTTTACAACATAGCATGTTGGTGCGTAAAACAGATGGAACCTTTACTGAGAGAACAGAAGTGTGTGTGGTACAAGTATGTATAGGTGTGTGCAAGTATGTACACATGTGTGGGGGTGCCTGAAGATGTGAGATGTAGGGATAAGCATGTGGAATTAAGGCTTCAGAGTTCTACCCCATTCCTACCATGTAAACCAAAATCATCTCTTCCAAACCTTATATCTCCAAATAATTTTTGTTGTTGTTAGGTGCTGTCAAGTTGGTATCTGACTCATAGCGACCCTATGTACAACAGGCAAAACACTATTATCAGTGCTTCTCTGCTATTCATAGGGTTTTCAATGGCAGATTGACTTTTGGGAGTGGGTTGCCGGGTCCTTCTCCCAAGCCTACAGTGTCTGCTGTTCCAAGGCTGTCTCCTATCCAAGTGCTAACCAGGCTGATCCTGCTTAGCTTCCAAGATCTGACCGGATCAGATGCCACAGTGCTACAGCTGAAGGCCATCTCCAAATAACATGGTGTGAAAACCACTAATCTACCCTGTCCACTTCTTTTGCAGAGGGAAAGATGAGGTGGACAGAGCAAGTACCAGTGACATACAGTGCAGGGAGGGAGAGCAGGTGAGGGGCCCAGGATCCAGACACAGACCACTTTTTTCTATGTGCCTTATCTCCTTACTGCCACAGGTCACTGCCCAAGCTCCAACTGTTCTCAGTTACAAACTCATAACACCTCCACAACCCCCAGCCTTGCCTTAAGCTCCTTGATAACTTTGAAGTGACTGGACAGCAAGTTTTCTAGGGCAGGACAAAGAGAACAAGAGCTTTGGAATGGTTTGGCGATGTCAGAAGCCTCAGTGTCCTGGTAAAGTCAATGACAAGATGATGTTCACTACAGTAGTGGAACTGGGGATAAGAATGAGGGGATCCGTCACCTAGAATGTCCCATGGTCCTCACAGCAAACCACACCATTTCTCTGCTTTGAGTGGAGTCACCAAGGTGGAGAAGGAAGACAGCAGCTCAGACAATGCAGGACGCCAGAAACTGGGGAAGCCCGTTCTTCCTTACAGAACCTGTCTGGTGATGTCAGACCTACTTACCACCCATGGCTCTTCCAGCCTCCCTGCCCCTTTCCTTCCCTCTGGGTTTGCCTTTGCATACTTTTGCTCTTTGGGCAGCTGGCAGCTGGACCTCACTGAGGGTTCCACACATCAACCTCTTGGGGAGCTGTGGCCTGATGCAAGCAGGGAGTGACGCATCAGGACGTAAGGTGGGGAGCAGAGGACACGTGCTTCTTGGCAAGTCCTTGCAATGCTGCACGACTGGGCAGAGGATCTGTGCTCAGTCAGCGGGGGACACTCTTGTAGGATTACAGTGAGGAAGGAAGCTGGGTGTCCTCACTCTGCCTAAGCTCTTCCTCCACAGGAGGTACGAACAGGCCTGCAAATGGCAAAATGTGCTTACTAATGAGCGTCTACAGGGCACCCAGCATTATGTCATGTTCTGGAGGGAACTGAGAGAAAGGCAGTCATCATAAAGCTTCCTATATAAAGGGGGAGGCAAATTTGAATCATATAAGCATATGGGTTATAGTTAGAAATCATGATAGACTAAAGGAAACATAGGAGCTAGGAAAACACATCATTCGGAGGCTGGACTGAGTTCAGGAGTGGGGCAGGGAAGACCTCCATGATCAGTCATATAACTGATCTGGGAGGTAGGTAAAATGACTAGGAGGGGAGGAGGGAAGAGCATCTAGGTGGAGGGAACAAGTGTGAAAGTGCTGAGGCTAGACGAAACACTCCATCACCTTCATGAAACAGCAGCAATACGTCTATGCACAGTTACACAAGTCCTGTTTATTCATTACCTCCCAGACTCCACATTGGCCTGCAGCCATAACCCTATGGCATCCAATCCTATCGGATCTCCAAAGCTAAGCAGGATCAGGCCTGGTTAGTACTTGGATGGGAGACCGCCTGGGAACACAAGGTGCTGTGGGCTTGGGAGAAGGACCCGGAAACCCACTCACGAAAATCAATCCGCCATTGAAAACCCTAAGAATAACAGAGAAGCACACACAATAGTGTTTTGCCTGTTGTGCATAGGGTCGCTGTGAGTCGGATACCGACTCGATGGTACCTAACAACAACAGACCCCACATACCTTTTGTCATCTCTCTTTCCTCAGGGTTTTAAAGAGGTAGACTCAAGTAAATGAGTCTGGAACACAAGTAAGTGAGATGAGAGGGTAGGTCAAGAGCATGGTGGGGACAGAAGGGAAGACCATGCAGCCCAGAGGACAGTCAGCAAGGCAGTTTATTGGAGGACGTGACCCTTTTCTGAGGTTAAGCTTTCCTCAATGAAGGAAGTGAGGAATAAGATGGCAATTTTTGCAGGAGGCACAGCCTGAGCAAAAGCTCAGCACTAAAAATCATCTTAGACCTGGCCGGGCAACTATCAGCATGACTACGTTACTGGAGGACAGATTGCAAAGCAGGGAGTAACAGATTATGCAGGAAATCCTTGTATGACATCCTTGCATGCGTTTATTCTTTCCCTGAATATTTGAGCATCTGCTATATTCTGGGTCCTAGAGCTATGACACTGTGCTAAATTAGACATGGTCTGTGGCCTTGGAACCAGGATGCACAGGAAGCAAGTACTTAGTGAAGCGAGGAAAACAACCCAACAGACAAACGGGAGCTGGGGTGATGCGGAGTGGCAGCAGGAAGCTGGACGTTGAAGAGTCTATCAGGAATGAAGGGGCTGGGATTTAGCTCAGTTGGTAGAGTGCTGCCCTGCAGTCTCTGAGGTCCTGAGTTCGATTCCCAGCACTGCAAAAATGGAAGATGGACGTGGCAACCCACTCCCAAGGCAATCCCAAAACAGTCAGCCATTGAAAACCCTATGAGGGTCGCTATGAGTCGGACACGACTTGACGGCACCTAACAACAACAACAACAACACAACATCAAAAATGCTGGTCTTTGTTCTTAAAGCCTTGCCTTTTCAAAAGGTGCCTCTGGCTGCCATGAAGGGTGGACATCTGCTGTCTGACTTAGACACTCTTCCCTTCACCCCTACTGCTGTCTGCCAAGACAGTGGAAAGGGTCCAGGGAGTCTGATCCACAGCGTGCGGAAATCCCCGGAGCTTCCACCAGTTCTCTTTATACTCGCAGCCATCTCGGGTTACTGAAGATGCTGATGCCGCCTTTCTGAGTGCCTGCAAGGCTAACTACTCCACCCTCACAACAATTATATTAATATCACAGCTAGAAGTGAGCTGATGGAAAGCTGCTCATCCGCGTAATGAACTTTCAGTTGTATTTGAGAAATATGTCAGATAATTCAGTAAGGGACGGGAGATGTTTTCCCCCGGCTTGTCAGGAGATGGAGGAGGTGGAACCCCAGTTCCATGACTTCATTGCCATGTGAGAAATGTCATCTGTATGTGAGATGCTCGAGGCAAGATACACAAATGTGAAGGGACAGTGACAACCAGAGGAGCCCAGGACACAGTGTGGGTGGGAGGAGGGAAGTGTGTTGACATAAACATCATAATTATCACCTAGGAGTGACTAAGCACTTGCAACAGATCAAGCATCACCTAAGCATGTCATTTGAATATGATTACCTGGCAGGGTAGGTATTAACCCCCTTTGAATCTTTCTCTAATATCCAAGTCTGATTTTACCACGACTATGATCTTATGCTCCATCACTAGATTAAAAAATAAAAACCTTTAAAAGGTACACTTCTTAGCATAGATTATCATTATTGTTATATTATTACAGTGATGGATATTGAACTCAGGGTCTTGCACATGGTGGGCAAATACTTTACCACTGAGCTACATCCCCAATGTGCTCAAGGCTAGTAACTAAGAGCATCTTTCCCAATAAGCTCAGATGATTCTCCATAGTGTGTGTTCCTACAGGATGTTCATGAGGTCTGAGATAGCTTTCTGGCCGGTGCTCCGAAGTATGGGTCAGACAATGATTTTCTTTCTCTCTCTCTTTCTTTCTTTCTTCTTTCTTTCTTTCTTTCTTTCTTTCTTTCTTTCTTTCTTTCATCTTTCTATAAGAACATGGAACTCACATTGAATAAAAATGAGTCACACAGTAACAAAGTCTGTCTTATTTAAACTCCTTCCGTGTTCCCAGTTACACTAAGTCAGTGATATACCACATCCACTCCCTGTGAAATCATCTTGGGAGCTTTAATGAATAAACAAACGGGAACAAGCTCCACCACAGAGATAAGGCTTTAACTACTCCCCAGCACTTTTCATGCTTTCGTCTCTTCCACACCACTTGAGGATCTTGGTGAAAGGCTGAGCCCAGGGATCGGGGTGGGGCTTGAGAGTCTGCATTTATAACAACCTCCCTATAACAACCTAGTGGGGTCTAGGCTGCTGGCTTGGGGACAGTACTTTGAGCAGTTGGCATGCAAGATGCAAACAAGTTGAGAACCACTGCTTCAAGGAAAAGTCTCAGTCTTTTTTTTTATGAGGGTTTAAAAAATATTAATAAGAATGAGCTATTCATGCAAATGGGCTGGGATTTAGCTCAGTTGGTAGAGTGCTGCGCTGCAGTGTCTGAGGTCCTGAGTTCAATTCCCAGCACCACAAAAATGGGAGAAGGGCCTGGAAATCCACTCCCAAGGCAATCCCGAAACAGTCAGCCATTGAAAACCCTATGAGGGTCACTATGAGTTGGATACCAACTCGATGGCACCTAACAACAACAACAATTCATGCAAATAGAGCCCAAGTCAAATGGTAAGCAGTGAATAATGAGCTCTACTCCTATCTATTCCCAGTCTCCATAACCTCTTTCCCTCTACAAAATCAAATTAGCCTTCCAGAAAGATCTATGCATATACAAACACAGAAATCTACGCATATAATTCTTTTTTAAAATTCACACATGGCACTATTCTGTTCAACCCTGTGCATTTTCCCCCACTTACTTATATACCTTGAGAATTGTTCTGTAACTGAACATAAAGGGCTGCCTCATTCTTTTTTATTATAGTAAAACACACATAAAATTTATCACTTTAACCATTTTTAAGGGTACATGTCTGTGGCATTAAGCACCTTCACATTGTTGTGCACCTATTGCCATTTTCCATCTCCAGAACTAGTTTGTCTTGTTCTTTACCTGCTAAATGATACCAGTGCATACCTAACTTTAAACAAAACAAGGACCACAGCTTTCAGCCAACAGTGCTTGGGTGGAGTTTACTCACATTGCTCTGTGGTAGTTGCATTTTATAGTCACTCTTCTTGATTAGTAATACTAGCTTTCCACATAAAGTAGTTTTCTCCTCCTCCTTTTTTTTCTTTCTCCTCTTGAACTTAAGATCCTCCTGCTTTGATTTCTCAAGGGCTGAGGTTTCAGGTGTGGGCCATGATGCCCATGATCTTATAGTAGAAAAGGAAGAATTTAGCATCAAATTGCTACCATGTGCATTATTATAATAGCTTGGGGAACAGATTTTGACATTGAAAAAACTAAGTTCAAATCCCGGTTCCACCATTTACTTGGTACTTAACCCTCCCAGCCTTAGTTTTATAATCTGTAAAAGGAAAAATTTAACTCACATGTTTAAAACTAAGTTCGGTGGAAATAATGGTGTCTGGTAAGAAGTATGGACCTGTGGCACATGAAATTTTTGCCAGTGAAGAACCAAAGTAGAGGACATCGGCCTCTCCCTTTCTGAGCACCCAGCTGATCTTGACCTCCACAGGCCAGGCAGAAGAATGGCTTCCCCTCTTGGGCCTTGGGACTTACACCCATAGACAGCCTTTACTACGGGCTAGAGTTGTTCTCTGTAAGTCACACGGTAAATCCCCCTTTTCCCATCCTTAACAGAATGGTAACCAAAAATAAAGGCTCAGGCCTCTTATGTAAGTTTGTTTCCTCTGATAATGACAGAGCCCAGCACGAGGCATACAACAGGTGGTGACATTCAGGGATTGATCATGTAGAAAATGCCAACCTCTCACATGGGTATTTGGCTTGAGAAAAGTCAGAGAAGGACCAGCAGCTACTTCACATAGGAAGCCCCACACCAGCTCTTGACAAAGGCAAGAAGTGGGTTCCCTGGGTAGCCCTGTGGAAAGAGCCTGGGGCTGGGAGCTTGCAGACCTGGCACTGAGGTGTGGGTTGGCCACCCACCAGCTGTATGTCCTGTGACAAGTCACTTCTCTCCCTCCACATACCAGCTTTTCTCACGTGTGAAATGTTGAGCAGAAGATTAAATGTAGCAGTGTACGGAGGGATTTAGCACTGTGTCAGCACTGCTAGTGCTCAAGAAACAAAAATCTTACAGCTTGGATTCTTCACTGCAAAGGAAGTAAAGAGAAGGAGGTGGGTGTAAAGTGACATCCAGGGACACTCAGATTGTTAGTGCAAGTTGTCACCTGCCTATTGGGACTAACTAGGCAGAGGAACATTATATTTAGGATGTTGATAAAAGAGAATGTGTCTCTAAAAGAGCTGCAATGCCAAGTTATATTATATTTACTCTTAAGCAAACTAAATAATCAAAATCTGAAAAAAAAAAAAAACAGACCTATAGTAGACTCCCCCTTCCCTTACCAACTGACATGCAGATTTATCAGAGAAACACAGGAGCATCTCCTATGTGCCAGAACTGCTCTGGGTACCAGGGGACAGTGACAAACAAGATCGAGATCTTTGCACTCATTGGCTTGCATCCTAACAAGGTTATTCTAAGCCCCTGCTTCCAAGGGACATCAACCCCCACACACTCAAACCCTGCTTTTCGGAGTGTCCTGGAAATGCCACAGTATCTGGTGATTCCTCTGACACGCAGAGAAAGAGGAAGTAGATGGTTTTATCTTCAGAAGCAAGCACAAGTGTTTGTTTGAAAGTTCTTTCAATTATTAGGAAAGAAACAAGATTTAGAGTTGTTTTCCTTGTGACAAGGAGAGCAGACTGAGCAGGAGGGATAATGAGCGATGGTGAGGCAAGTGGCTAGAGCCGCTCAGACATCGATCCGCAGGTTGGCAAATGAGGAGCAGGGTGGTGTGACAGGGCTTGGCAAAGTGTCCTCAGCAGGAGACTGTGAACGTGAGAATGATTTGAGTATGATCTTTCAGTAGAAAATGAAGAATTTAACATCCAGTTGCCTCCCTGTGCATTGTTACAACAGCCTAGGGAGTACGTTCTTACACTGAAAGAACTGGGTTCAAATCCTAGTTCTCCCATCTAATTGGTGCTTAAATCTTCCAGCCTTAGTTTTCTAGTCTGTAAATGATAATTGCAGTATTTCCCTCATTAGGTTTTTGGGGGGGATGATGTGGAATGTTACAGATACAAGGATCCCCACAGGGCAAGGGACACTGCAAAAATGTTATCAGTAAAGGCGCATAGAGCTAAATGAAGTGAGTGCGGTATTTATGCTATTGTGGCAAATAAGTTCTATGTCCATGCTCACAAAAGCATTAAAGTGAACGTCGTCCAAGCTTCAAGTAGATTTCTCCGCCTTCTTTCTACACACCTTACTAATAGCAGCCCAGCTGCATCAGCGCTCTCATGAGGGATAGCACTTTCTTGATATAGAGCCACAATCTTGGAAATAACAGAATCCACAGGCTAGTCCTCAAGCTAAGATGCCCATTACTCAAATGATCTCACAGCACTGAAAATATGCCTGATCATATGTCAGGAAAGCCAGCTTTCTACTAAACTAGGCTGAAAAGACAGTAAGGAGAGAAAGAAATTGGAAAAAGGCAGCAAGGTTACTATTCAAAAGAGTAAAGCCTGGACTGAGGGTGACTAGGAGAGAAAAAACCCTACCCTCAGGCTCACCTATGGTTATACTCCCATGATTAAAAGGCTGCTGGGGGGAAGTCAAGCTGAGCAGTGGAGGAGCTCAACTCTGCAGAAAAAATGAGGCAAAAGAAAAACAAATAGGCTGTGCCCGCTCCAGCAGGGCTGGAAAGACCGGGGGAAACAGGCGAGTCAGGTTTGTCCAGAGCCCTCCACGGGGTGACCAGCAAGAAGGGGTTTTCCAGATTAGTCTTTAGTGTGTTATCAAACCATCTCAGGAGGGTGATTCAGGCATGAGGAGTTTAGCGCAGGTGGACACAGAGGTGAGGAACGGGGTGTTAGGTCACAGGCTTGGGTTTATGTCCTGGTATTGGCACTCTCAGGCAGGTTACCTTGGCTAGCATTGTGTGCTTTCTGAACGTCAACTTTCTCCTTAAATTGGGGAGGACCATCCTAAGATCAACTTCAGAGTGTCCTAGTGTTAGCATTACTTGAACATTAACATTAAATTAGCATAGTGTTAGCATTAAATTCACAGGTAGCAAGTACTCAATGAAAGGAAGCTAATTTTAATTACTATTAATTATTGTTCGTGCTTGAAAAGCATCTCAGAGGGCTGCACGTGCAGTGCAGAGAGCAGAAGGATGGCTGCTTTCTCATGGTCCTGCTGCCTTCTTGGGCGCTGGGATCTTGGCAGAAGCCAGTGCCTCGGAAGGGGGAAAGTGAGCCAGTTCAATAACTCTAGTATCTAACTGGCCATTATGGCTAACTGAGCACAGAAAAGGTAACTATTTTTGACCAGCCCAGTGCAGACCTCAAGACTGTCTCTTCTTGTCACTTAGGACGAGATTGGTGTTAATTAGAGAGATTTGGTATCTACAGACTTGAGTCACATAGGACAATGTTATCACAGAGCTGAAAGAAGCTCCTTAAATGATCAGGCCCGAGCTCTGTCCGGGACAACAGTAAATCCATTCATTGCTTCTAGTAAGCAAACTTTCATCTCAAGGCTAGGCTGGTTGCCTGTCCGTGGAGAGAATTCTGAATAGAGGAGAAACTCCTGGCAGGTTTGATAAAATCCTAGAGGCAAATCTTAAGTGATTTTCAACCAGACACTTTACTTGCTACCCTGCAGATGACAGGAGGCCAATAAGTACCTACAGATATGTGCAGGGAGGAAAGGTTGGCTGTGTTTTGGACTATAAACTTCCATCAAACTGGATTCCCAGCAGAATCTGTGTTTCCTTGAGAGTTTAGTTGAAGGATAACATTGAAGAGGGTAGACTCTGGATTGAAATGGTTGGAGGTTCAAAGCCTGACTCTAGCTGTGTGATTTGACTATTAATATGCACACTTACAAGATGGATGTGACTGGACCTGTCTCATGGAAAGGCTAAGGGAAAAGTATCAGAAAGAACAAATATGTGAGAGCTTATTAAACACTAGTCACCATGTAAGTACTTTATATAACCCAAGACCATAGAGTAGAGTTCATTAGCCTCACTTAAAGATAGGGAAATTGAGACGCAGAGGGGTTAAGAAATAGTTTCAAGGTCACACTGCTAGCAATTGATGTCAGGCACTGAAAACCAAGAAACTACACACTTAACTACTTTGGTAAATTGTCACTTGCACATGAAATAACCTAAGAAAAATGCTTCTATCAATGCTGGGTATGAATTAGTAATTAACAAATGTTGAATATCGTTAAGATGTTATTAGTCCCTACTGTAGAATATGTTGTTGTTGTTGTTGTTGTTGTTAGGTGCCATTGAGTCAGATCCAACTCACAGTGACCCTGTACACAGCAGAATGAAACACTCCCTGACACTGTGCCATATCCAGTACTTTGTCAGTGCTTCTCTGCTATCCGTAGGGTTTTCAATGACTGACTGTTTTCAGAATTGCTTCTGGCATTGATTACTATGTCCTTCTCCCATTTTTGCAGTACTGGGGATTTAACCCAGGGCCTTGGAGAGTACACAGCAGCACTGTAACAACTGAGCTAAACCCCAGCTCCATAGTAGAATATAGTATCTGAAAACTCTTCCAAAGTTTAAAGGACTTGGACCAGTTTAGTTTCAGCCTCATATACAATGCATGTTCTAGATTAGGGCTGATTTTCATGTTCCCCTTTGACAAGATGTGCCATTTTGCACTCTATGAAAACATTGTTAATTTTCTCAAAGGCCAAGAGGGCATCTTTGGAAAAAAAGGGTCCCTTTAGAACATTGATCTAAATCTTGGTAAACAAGAGAAGGGGACAATGGTGATATACCAACACACAGTTTCCAAGAATCTTCACTGGCTCATCTCATTGGATGATACCTGTGAAAAAGACGGGCCTGATAATGTCAACTCATGTATAAAGGAGTTTGAGGTAATCCAGTGGAGTGGAAGGCAGTGTATTTGGTGGGTAAAAGCACATGCTCTTGTACCAATCAGTGTGCATTCAAAGCTGTGTTCTAGCATGTCCTACCTGGTGGCCTTGTACCCAACAAATCTCACATGCTCTATTTTCAAAACTAGAGATAATAGGCCTGAACATTGAGATTATCCAAGGAAAGCTCTGTGAACTTAGTAAATTCTCAATAAAAGTTCATTGCCAATGCTGCCATTATCCCCCTCATGAAGCAAGAAGTCAGAAAAAGATTACTGAGAAGTAGGGCCAGGTCAAGTCCAGGTCTCCAGACACTTAATTCTCTTTCCACAGTAAAACATCACTTGCAGGTCCCTACCTTTCCAGAAAATCATAAGGGCTCTGGCCTGGCTCTTGATTCAAAAATTTATTTTCTTTCAAAAAAGCCATTTTCTAAAAATCTGCAAATCAAGAATAGTACAAGAGAATACAATCAGATAGTCAGTGCCTTAGAAAACACAATCACAGAGCCAATCTGAGGAGCAGATATAAAATCAGATGTCTCTTAAATCACAGAGGGCCAGGGCTAACACCAGAAAGGCTCAACACCCATTACAATAAAAAATACATCAGTGCAGGAAGAGACCCATAAAACCCACCAGCATGTGAAATGCTGCCAAGCGCCATGTGCACACCCAGGAGAGAGCATCGCTAGGCTGGATTCTCAGACTCCCCTCTGCAAGGCAAGTAAGCTGGATGTTAATTAAAGTGTATAAGTCGATTTTTATGGTAGCTGTCTGGGAAAAGAAATCCTGCAAAGAAATCTCTTCCTCCGATAGACTTATTCTTGAACAGCGGATTTTCTGCAAGGGAAATTCTCCAAAACAAACACCTCACTGTATATTCTCTACCTCCCGTTGCTTGCAGGTCTGGGTACTTGTGAGCCAGAGAGAGTACGCTGGTTTCTATGTGACTGTCACACTAAATCCTTTGCTTGCATCACGTGGGCGTCTCACAGTAACCTCATTTGCTATAGAGGGCAGTGATTATCATTCCATCTTCCATAAGAGAAACATGAGAAACAGGGATACAGAGGGATTTTTTTCTCATTGCAGACAGGAGTAGAGTCCATAGGGATACCTTGGATCCTCTGATCCCAAATATGAGGCTCTTCCCATTCTGAAAACAACACCCAAACCAACAATAGATAACGTGAGAAAGCGTAGTGGGAAATTAAATAGTTGGCTTGGCAAAGCAGGGCTAGAAGGGTCTACTCTCAGCTGTCTGACATTGGATTGGTGTACCAAATATCCTAAGCACTGCTCAGATCAATTCCTCATCTCATGGCTAGAAGGGCAAAGTTGGGTGAGTCATAGGCTTATCAAGACTGGCAGAGCTGGTCTCCTCATACCTGATCATTTCTTAGGGCACAAAGTTCACTTGATGTCTTTTAGCCTTTTTTCCTTGAATTAGCCAAGAATGAAATCAGTTGTCCCTTGAGCTATTGAAAACCCAGTGGTTTTAGACCAATATGTTTGTTTCCCCTGGGAGGAATTAGTGAAGGTGTCAAATGGGAGGAAGGTAAACCAGTGGTCATGATATGGTTCCTTTTTATGATTCATTCACTCAACAAATATGAACAGAGCCTCTGATATTAACAGGAACATGGCTTAGCCCTGAGAACTCGGTAGTGTTCAGTAGGCAGAAGAGGACATGGAAAGTCTCTACCCTTATGGATCTTCTGTACAAATAAGGAGATAAGAAGTAACAGGGAGACAAGCTTATCACATTGTGGTAAGCATTATAAGAACAATGAACCAGTGAAGAAGCAGTGTTTTAGATGCTGAGGTCTAGGAAGACCTCAATGAAGAGGCAACACTTGAGCTGAAAGCCAAAGGAAGAAAGAGCGCTAAACATGAGAAAAGTAAAAGGAAATGTATTTGCGGTAGAGGGAAGATTATGTGCACAGGTCCTGTGGAGGGACAGGACAGAGGCAGCCAGTGCTGCTGGGTTACCAAGAGCTGAAGGAGTTCGTATTAGGTGAGGCTGGGGAGTGGATCACTTCTGACTCATGAGGAGTCTTAGGACCATGCTTTGGAGGTAGGATTTAATTCTAAGTGACTCAGGCTGCTGGCTCAGTGTCCAGCTCTCCTTTCCCAAACATATTTCCTCTTCTCTTTCATTGCCTGCTCTAGGGCTTTCAGGATTTGCTCCCCACCTCAGCTGCAGAGTCTGAATTCCTTGTGGTATAGACCACTGGTTGGTTGGTTGGTAGGTGCCATCGAGTAGAGTCTGACTCATAGCGACCCTCATAGGGTTTTCAATGGCTGACTGTTTCGGGATTGCCTAGGGAGTGGGTTGCTAGGTCCTTCTCCCATTTTGTGGTGCTGGGAATCGAACTCGGGACCTCAGAGACTGCAGGGCAGCGCTCTACCAACTGAGCTAAATCCCAGCCTGATATAGACCACAGGGACTACATAATTCTGATGTTGGGCTGCTAATGGTTTCCATGTCCACAAGAAGGGAACATGGAGGCCTGAGACGTGGAAGCCAATCTGAATTAGCGCATGAGCAGGGCAGCAGGACAGCGGTGGCTGTCAGCGTGGCTCTGCCTGGAGAAAGGCTCTTCCGACAAATCCCATTTGTTCCTCACTAGCTCTTCATACTCTGAGTCTGGAAGACCCTCTGTTAAATACACCCTTCATTGTAAGCACAGGATCTGGGATCCATAAAACTGGCTTGGCTCAATGAACTTCCCTGAGCCTTAACATCGTTATCCATAATTATAAATAACTCCACCTATCTCATGTGTTTGTAATAATATATACAGTACTTAGCATTCATGCTTTGCAAATCATAAGATTTCAATATTAAGCAAAGTAAGCCATGCTCAGAAATATATCACATGTTCTCTCACATGCAAGAATTAGATTGGAAAACAAAACAAAATAAGTATGTATGAGGCTTGAAAGGACAAAGAGGGGGGATTTTCTTGAGGGGTTGGGGAAAGTAGGAGGGGAGGAAGAAACAGAGGGGGTTGGGGGGTGAATAAGAGTAAAGTACACAATTGTATGAAAATGCCATTATGAAACCCACTATGTTGTGCACTAATTTAAAATTTTTTAGAAAATACAACTTAGGAAGCCAGGTGTGGTGGCACACACCTATAAACCCAGGGCTCTGGAGACTGAGGAAGGAGAATCACAAGTTGGAGGCCAGGTTGGGCTATACACTGACACTTTGTCTCAGAAACAAACAAACAAAAAAGGCTTTCACCACTACCATTTCTATGGTTGTTGTTAGGTGCTGTCGAGTTGAGTCCAATTTATAGTAACTCTCATAGTGTTTTTAAGGGCTAAATGTTTCAGAAGTAGTCTGCCCCGTCCTTCTCCATTTCTATTATGCACCATCATTTAAAAAGAAAAAAAAAATCTCTCTTCCTTACACATACTTTCTTCAAATTTCTATGTAATAATTTAGTAAACTTTTAGAAAGAGACTCAAAATAGCACGAGTAATGACCAAAGCCTATATATGACAAGTTCTCCATACAAGCCCAGCAGGCATAGCCTCTGGGCATCCAATCTCACCAGCTCTTGGAAGCTAAGCAGAGTTTGGCTTGGTTAGTACTTGGATGGGAGCCAGTCTGGGAATACTGGGTACTGTAAGGTTGGGAGAAGGAGCTGGCAGCCCACTCCCCCCAAAGCAATCAGCCATCGAAAACCTTATGAATAACAGAAAAGCACTGACTCTAGTGCTGGGCATGGCATGGTGTTGGGTAGTGTTACATTTCTTGTACATAGGGTCACTACAAGTGGGACCCGACTTGATGGCCCCTCACAACGACTCCACACAGGTAACTCATTTCTAAGGAGTAGAAAACAGAGGCAGAGGCTGCCTGCAAGGGAGTGCCTGTTAAACAGCATGAGGAAGGAGCCAGGACCACTTAGAGCATCACCATGTGCAACATCTCTCATAAACCAGTCAACTGTGTGTCCTGGACTGAGCAAAGAGCTTCTCAGAGAGGGGAATGTGATTGCCTGGAGCTTGGCCTTCTGGTGGCTAATGGTAGGCACAGCTCTAGTCCCAGGACCCAGGGTGCTGAGATCAGAGGTAGTTGCAGGGCTCCCCTGGAAACAAGTAGTGAGGGGAGCTGAGGAGAAAAGACCAGCCCTAGTGGTAGCATCTAGCAGGTGCTTACCTCCTCCGTCCAGGTGCAGCCTCCACTCTACGGCAGGGGATATCACCACTTTTGGGGCATCCTTACCCTGATGGGGCACTGCTGAGGAAGGAAATGCCAGGAGGAGCTTCTCTTTCATCTCTAGCTGGAGCAGACAGCCCCAACCACTTCTAGAAGTCCAGCCTCCAATTTCACATACCTACACAATTCCTCCACCGATTTCCTCCTCCCGTGGCCTGCCGCAGAAACTTGCTTAGTCCTGCCCATTCTAGGCTCTGTTCCAAGCCCTGCACCTCCACCCTCCTCCTCTACTTCCTTCTTGGCTCCTGGCAGGTCTGGCCTAACCAGCTCAGGCACCCCAGAGAGGCTGCTTGGGTGCTGTTGTTAGCTGGTACCTGGATGATCCTTGGTCCTCCCAACCCGATCTGGCCCCTAAAATTGATTTTGAGAGTACACTTCCATTAGAACCACAAGTTGGAACTTTGTTTGGATCAGAGGAAAGTAGAGAATATCTGTTTCCTGATGCTTCATTAGAAAATGGTTAGCATGTGAAGGTCATGTGTCAGGAGACAGGGTCTTTGTGTAGCTGCCGCCCCAGGTGGACCTCATTGCAGGCTGAAGAGGCTCTGACTCTAGTGCCAGACTTGGCCATGTCCCACCCTTACTTCAGGGGCCCCAGATTTTCTCACTACAAGCTCAACAGCTACTTTTATTCTCAGCAGAGAGAACGTGAGCAACAAGTGGAAATCTGCCTACCAGGCTCAAAGAAGGGTTCACCTTTCCCTCTGTAAGTTCTGGGGAAATAAGGAAGGGAAGCTTAGCAATGCATTTCTGGGCCATTATTAAAATACAGCTGGTCACCTCAGTCAATCTGCAGGTAGTGTTCAAGATAAGGAGGTAAATTATCCTTGAAAAGTGATAGTTTTTGCTCACATTACAAGTCTAAGCACTTGCGATTTTATTTCCCTGCTCTGACAAAATACTATTATCCCCTTTCGGATCAGAGATTGCCACATTTTAGGGTTCACTGGAATTATCTGGGGTATTAAAATGCAGATTACTGCATGAAACTTTCAGATTCCACAAGGGTTGAGAAATCATTATTATTTTTTTTCAAATTTCCTTGCGTGATTCTGTTGAGTGGATTGCACCTGTATTTGAAGAAATACTGCTTGAGAATAGGTCTAAAATCTCTGTTGCCTGGTTGGCATTTCTTGGTACCTTTAAAACCAAATGGGGTACAGCTGTTCCCCATTGTTTCCAACTCACTGTTCTACTTCTGTCCTCTGGAATTTTCCAGCTGACTCCAGTGTCTTCATTCTCTCCTTAGCTTGCAAATGAGCTTTTTCAGAGAGAGTCAGCTTCACGATATTGCAGCTATGAGATGCCTTAGAGGTGACGTCATGGGACCCACTGTTTCCCACCCTCCAGTACTAGGGAATTGAATCCAGGGCCTTGTGCATGCTAGGCGAGTACTCTACACTGAGCTGTACCTTGAGCTCTATTTTAATTTTTTGTTTGGTGATGGGGACCACGATAGGTTGTGCAGCTTCCTCTGGCCACAAATCTCTGATCCTCCTGCCTCAGCCTTCCGAGTTGCTGGGATTATAGGCATGCACCACATTGTCCAGCTGAACTATTCTTATTACACTGGCACAGACATTGTGCTCCTCCACCTGAGGCCTGGGCCTCACACTATTGCTACCTCCAGCTGATCTGTAGGCTCCTCAGGGTTACCTGTCCTAAAGCCAGTTCCCCCAAATCCAGCTTTCTCAGGCTTTATTGCTTCTGGAGAAGAACCCAGTTGCATGGGCCCCACAATCAACTCTGCTATGTGCTCCATGACTAAGGCATTTGTGTTCAGGTTCCTCATTTCTTGAGTCATGTTTAGCTTTAGAATGAGATTTTCATGTCCCACATGCTGCCCCAAATGAAGTTATTATACAGATAAATAGAACTCACAGGATGGTGTCAATCGTTTATTTACTTACAAGGCAAGAACTGCAGGTCCATTTGATTCAAATCACATTTACTAAGCGTCTAGCATGTACAGGGCATCGTGCTAGGCACAGTGAGCAGTGTGAAGGGGACCCGATGTTGACAGTGTTGCTATATTGTTATTGGCATTGTTTTTCCCATGAATCAGGTGGAACTCACTGAAGGGGAATCAACTGATGAGATTCATGTGGGAAATTTCTTATTTGAATCCATTTTCACAGGGGCTAGGGCTTAGCTCAGTTGGTAGAGTGCTACTCTGCACTCTCTGAGGCCCTGGGTTCAATCCCCAGCACCAAAAAAATGGGAGGAAAAAGTGGCAATGCACTTCCTAACCAATCCCAAAACAGCCATTGAAAACCCTATGAGTAGCAGAGAAGCACTGACATAATGCCGAGCATGGCACAGTGTCAGGGAGTATTTCGTTTTGTTGTATACAGTGTCTCTATGAGTTAGACATGACTTGTTGGCATCTAACAAAAACACACCCAAAGAGAAGTGCTCTTTTGAGGCCGCCCATCCCTACTCCACCAGCAACTCAGACAATCTAGTGATAAACGTTTCCTTGCTTCACTTATGAGGTCCACAACATTTATCCAACAGATCCTCTGGCTTTGCCATTCATCAGATGAAACGCATGTTTGCAGAGTCTAGTGGTTCTGAACACAGACTTTAGCAAAAGACTGCTTGGATTTTACTCTGGTTACATCAGCTCATAGCTGAGTGGTTTGGGGCAAAGTGCTGAGTCTCACTGGGAAGCAGTAACAGTACCTGCATCACAGGGCTGTTGACATGAACTCACACGTACATGTGCGCTTAACAGTCAAAATGCTTAAATATTATTCTTACTTAGGAAGCTATCACTACCCTTTGCCTATTTTTACTATAAAGGATTCCTAATGTTTCCTTGCCTAAAAATCACGAATCACTCCCTGATGTTTGTTTCACTTGATGAATCCTGCTCAACCCAACATTCAACATTCCTTATTCACTTATCCATGGTTTACTTCATGTATCCACTTAACTATGTTTTGATTGTCGATAGACTATTTGCCAAGAACTGTGCTAGCTTCATGGAACACAATAGTAAACGCAGCCACTACCCTTTCCCTCGAGGAGTTCACAGTACAGTAGATACTGCTTAGACAACGAAAGTTGTGCAATTATGGTTGCAATAAATGTTAAAAAATAGAGGTCGCTGGTGCTGCAAAAGACTGTTTAATGGGATCTGAGCTGGTCAAAGGGAGAAGTTAGAAACGTGATGGGGTTAACTGTGTGAGGCAGCAGAGTTGACATCAGACTACTCCAGATAAACACCATGTGCCATGTGTACTTATTAGTTTTGTTGAAGTAACAAATAATCTCCAGATCTCCATGGTTTCCACCAGAAAGGTTTACTGTAGGTAGGCTGCAGGTTGACTACAGCTCTAGTTGGTTCATACCTGTACCTCTGATACGGGGGCCGCAGCTAAACGGACATCCTTTATGTGGAACATGTTGGTCTCAAGGCAGCAAGACAGATCAGGAGCATGGTGGACACTTGTCCTGCCTCTAAATGTCTGCCTAGATGTGGCTTCTGCCATGTCTGCTTTCATTCTTTGGTTCAAAACCCAATGTGAGCAGGCCATGGATTCATAGTCTTGCTACTGGAAACTGGGCAAGGCACATGTCAGTGGGTAGGAAAGCAATCCTCTTACAGGGCAAGAGCAGGAATAAATCATTGCAAAAATAATACAATATATTAGATTAACGGCTTGTTGTTGTCATTGTTGTTAGGTACCTTTGAGTCAGTGTCCAAGTCAGAGCGACCCTATGTACAACAAATGAAACTCTATTGTCCGTGCTTCTCTGCTATTCATAGGGTATTCAATGGCTGATTGTTTTTTTTTTGGGGGGGGGTAGTGGGTTGCTGAGTCCTTCTCTCAAGCCTACAGCACCTGGTGTTCCCAGGTGGTCTCTCAACCAAATACTTAGCTTCCGAGATGGATGGGATTGGATGCCACAGTGGTATGGCTGCAGGCAAGGGCTTGGAGTAGAAGGCAAATAGCCAAAGACCTGGAGACTTGTACACTTAGAACTGAGAAAGCTTATAGGAACATGGCATGAAACTGGGAAACTGGGGTTGGAGGCAGGAGCCAAAGCATGCAAGGGAATCTGACCTATCTCCTGTGAGCAACGGGAAAACCCTGAACCTCACCCATCTAACTTCTCACCTTAGTGGTAAAGTGGATGCTTTTTCGTGTTTTTCTGGTATCTGAGTGCTATTTGATCATTGTAGCAATTTAGAAAGGACTAATAATAAAAAGACAAAAAATACAAGTTTCTCTTAATTTTACAACTTTGTTGTTGTTGTTAGGTGCCCTCAAGTGGGTATCTGACTCATAGTGACCCTCCTAGGGTTTCCAATGGCTGACTGTTTCGGGATTGCCTTGGGAGTGGATTGCCAGGTCCTTCTCCCATTTTTGCAGTGCTGGGAATTGAACTTGGGACCTCAGAGACTGCAGCGCAGCACTCTACCCACTGAGCTAAATCCCAGCCCAATTTTACAACTAAAAGTGATTTTTGTGGTGAATGTATTTCTAGACTTTTAGATGCTTTTTAATAAAAAGTTTTTTTTTCACATGAAATCTGGGGACACATCCAGACATAACAATCTGTGAGGCTCAAAGTACAGTATTTGAAACATTGCTTCAAAAACATCCTGGGGAATAAAAGTGCAGATTCTTAAGGCCTATATTGAAAGTTTAGAGGCAACATGGGAATGTGCTTTTATTTTTTTCTTTATTTCTTTTCCTTTTTAAAAATATTGTTTCTATCATTAGATTTCATGTACTTAGGGTTCATGAAACATTTGATTTCTTTTGGTTTTTCAATATCTGATTCCAACACATAGAGAACAATTAGCCTTCCTTTTCTAACTTCTGCATGCAAGTGAAAACATGGTATTTATTTTTTGGGGACTGTGTTATTTCACTCAAAATGATGATCTCCAAGTCCATCCATTTTGCTATAAATGCTGCAATTTCATTCTTCTTCATGGATGAATAGTACTCCATTGTATACACACACACACACACACACACACACACACACACACACCCCGTTTTTGTTAGGCACTGTTGAGTGAGACCTAACTCCTCCCTACCCTAAGTACAGAAGAATGAAACACCACCCAACACTATGCCATGCACAGGATCTTTTTATGTTTGAGCCCATTCTTACAGCCAGTATGTTTCTTCTCATTTTGAGTCATGTCACATCAGCAACTGGAGGTTCCAGATCTATTCCTGTCATTAAGGTCGACTCTACTTCAAGGAGTCAACTCTTCCCCAGTCATTTCTTTAATGCCTTTCCTCCTGAGGAGTGGGCTCATTTTCTGGTCCAGTGTTTGACCATGGTTCTCTGGAAGCTCAGCTGAAACCTGTCCACCATGGATGGCCCTGATGGTATCCAAGATACCAGTGGCGAGTTTTCAGCATCCCATTAACATACAAGCCCCCATAGCATGACAAGGTAACAGACATGGGGGGACATATGCCCTAATTTCTTAATCCATTCATCTATTGAAGGATATCTGGGCTGATCCCAAATGCTTGCAATTGTAAACAATGCTGCAATAAATATAGAAATGCAAGTGTCTCTGTGGTATAATGGCTTCCTTTGGACAAGTACCCAAGAGTGAGATTGCTGTGTGAAATGGTAGTTCTGTTTTTAGTAGTCAAAGGAACCTCCACAATGATTTCCATACCAGCTGTACTAGTTTACAATCCCACCAGCAGTGTAAGAGGGCTCCTATTTCTCCCCATCCTTGCCAGAAATTGTTGTTTATTTTGTTGGTGTAAGCCATTCTGACTGGAGTAAGATGGAATTTCAGTGTAGTTTCAATCTGCATTCCCCTGATAGCTAAGGACATTGAACACTTTTTCATATGTTTGTTGGCTATTTGTGTTTCTTCTTTTGAAAACTGTTCAGTTCCATCCTCAATTTAATAATTGAGTTACTCAATTTTTTTGGAATTTAATTTTTTGAACTCTTTATATATCCTAGATATTAATGTTCTCTTTGATGTATAGATAGCAAACATTTCCTCTTATTCTGTAGGTTCTGCCTGTACTCTGTTCATTCCTTTGCAGAGCAGAAGTTTTTAATTTCATGTAATCCCATTTATTTACTCTTGGTGCTACTTCCTGTGCGACTGGAGTTTTATTGAGAAAAAATTTGCCTGTGCTCATAATTTGGAGTGTACTTAACAACTTTCTCTTCTAATAACTTCAAAGTAGCCCATTTTAGGTTGAATAATAACCCTTTTTTCATATCTGATTTTGTTCATTTGGGTCTCTCTCTCTCTCTCTCTCTCTCTCTTTCTTTCTCTCCTTCTCTCTATAAGGTGAACCAGCTTTTGGTTTCACTGATTCTTTGTATTTTTATTTGTTTCCATTTCACTGATTTCTGCCTTAATCTTTATTATTTATTTTTACCTAGTGGCATTGGGATTAGCTTGTTTCTGTTGTCTAATGCCTTAAAATGTGTCATTAAGCTATTTATTTGATCTCATTTTATTTTTTTAATGTAAGCAGTACCTACATAGCTATAACTTTGCCACATTCGATTGCTTTTACTGTATCCCAAAGGTTCTGAAAAATTGTACTATCATATTCATTTGATTGTAGGAACTTTTAAATTTCCTCTCTGATTCGATCAATGATTCATTGTTCATTCAGAAGTAAAGTATTTAATTTCCACGAAGGATTTTTAAAGTATCTCTTGTTGTTGATTTCTAACTTAAATTTGGTATGGTTTGATAAGTTGCATGGAATAACTTTTGTTTTTTTGTATTTGTTGAAGTTACTTTTATGAACTACAATGTGGTCTGTTTTAGAGAAAGTTCCATATGATGGTGAGAAAAACATGTATTCTATATCTATTGGATGAAATATTCTATAAACATCTGTTAGCTCCGATTTGTCTATGGCATTGTTTAAGTTCAGGGTTTGTTTTTCTTTTCTTTTGGTACTGCGGGATTAAACCCAGGGTCTTATGCATGTTTTGTAAGCACTCCACCACAGATCTGCACCCATAGCCAATTTTTAAATCTTTTATCTTGAGACAGGGTCTCGTTATGTTACAGACTGCCTCTAGCCCCTAACTTGAGATCTTCCTGCTTTTGCCTCCCAAGTCACTGGGATTATAGATGTGTGTCACCACACCCAGCAGTTCAGGGTTTCTTTATTAATTTTTTCCTTTAGATGATCTACCTCATGATGACAGTGGGTTGTTAAGATCCCCTATAATTACTATATCAGAGTCTATGTTGTCCTTTATGTCCAATAATATTTGTTTTATGAAATTAGGAGCACTAGTATTTGGTGTGTAGGTATTTTCAATCATGTCTTCTTGATTAATTGTTCCTTTAATTAATATATAGTGGCTCTCTTTATTTGCTATGAGTCAGATTCCGACTTGGCAGCACCTAACAACAACAACATCTTTATTCTGTTCAATTAGTTTGTCAGATATCAATATGGAAACTCCTGCTTTTTCTTTTTTCTTTCTTTTTTTTTTTCGGGTTACTCCATGCTTGGTAAATTGTGCTCCATCCTCTAATTTTTAATCTTTGCAAATCCTTTCAAAGGAGATAATCTCTTGAAGTCAGTAAAGTATTAACTCTTCTTTCTTGATCCATTTGGCATATATACATACATATATCTATATATATATATATATATAGATATAGATATAGATATATCTTAAAGGGGAGTTCAGACCATTCACGTTTAGAGTTATTACTGAATAGGCTTGATTGTTTTGTGGTCGTTGTTCCCATTGCTTTGAATGTTGATTGGTCAATTTCTCCTTTATCTGTATTGGGTTTCTTATTCAATCCTGCATTCTCTTAGTTCAGTATGTCTTTATTCTTCAGTAGGTTGTTGTTGTTAGGTGCTGTTGAGTCAGAGTCTGACTCATGGTGACCCTCATAGGTTCGCAGGGGCTGATTGTTATGGAATTGTTTTCAGGAGTGGACTGTCACATACTTCTCTCATTTTTGCAGTGCTCCAAATCAAACATGTGTCCTCAGAGAGTGCACAGCAGATGCTCTACCTAATGAGCTAGACCCTTCAGTGGGTAGGACTCCTTTAAACATCCTCTGAGGTACTGGTTTGTTGTTCATAAATTGTGTAAGTTTACTTTTGTCTTGAAAGTTCTTTATTTTTCCATCTGTTTTAAAGGATAATAGTGCTGGACATAATAATCTTGGTTGACAGTTGTTTGCTTTCAGGACCTGAAAAATCTCATTCCATGTTTTCCTGGCTTTTAAAGTTGTTGGTGAAAGGTTTGAGGTTATTCCGATTGGTGTGCCTTTGTATGTAATGAGACATTTTTCCTCTCTCCACCTTTAAAATTGTTTCTTTACTTTGTAGTTTTAGCATTCTAACTATAATGTGACAAAGAGAGGATCTCTTTTGATAGATTATTTTTGGAGTTCTGAATGCCTCTGTTGTTTGGTAACTATACCTTGATTTAAATTTGGAATTTTTTCTGTTATTATTGTATTAAAAAGATTATATAAGCCTTTGAGTTATGGCTTCAGCACTTTCATGAATACCATGAATTCTTAACTTTTGTAAATATCTACTATCTAATGTAATTTTTATTTGATTTGTTGTATTTTTCATTTCCAGGATTTCCATTTTTTTTCATAGTTTCAATTTCTACAGGAAATTTTTCTTTAAATTAGGTACTTTTCCCCCCAGACAACCTTTCCTTTTACTGTTTCATTTTCTGTGTCCTTCTTAATTGAAACATGCATCTGGTAGGTTGAGCACCTGCAACTTGTCAATGACAAAAAAAATCTCAACTAAGCCAAAGCACTGGCTGGAACGCCAAACACCTGATGGGTGAAAGGAGCACAGAAAGACAAGATTCAAAGAAAATAAAAGGGAAGAAAAAAGAAAAAGAAAGAAAAAACAAAACCAAACAGAAACAAGCAAAGCTTCCTTCTCGATTGGCTCAGAAGACCAGGTCGCCAGGGATGGATATAACCTTGCAGATGTTCAGCACAGCCCTGGGACTATATTTTTCTTAAGGGCTGCCATCCTTCAGTTTGTTGGAGACACACACCAGCTGGGTAGCTGGAGCTCCAAGGTCCACACTATATCACGGTTTTGTAAAGAAATTCTCCCGCTTTGTCATGTCCCACCGATCCACCAGGTGCAGAGTCTTGTGCCATGAGGCTCAAAGTCAAATTGTGTTTGGGATGCTTCCTGGGACTATGTCTCTAGAATTTTTGTCCAGTTCCACAGCATACCAGACCTTTTCTTTCTTTCTTTCTTTCTTTTTTTTTTTTCCTTCAGTACTTGAGCTTTGAGCTTTGAACCTAGGACCTCTCACATACTTTGCAAGTGCTGTACTACTGAAGTTTACTCCTGGCCTTTTGTTTTTGTATTTGGAAAGTAGGTGTGGCCGGAGGGCTCACCCAGGATCTGTGGCTCTGCTCTGCTGCCAGTTCCGATTGTTGTTGTTGATGATGTTGTTGCTGTTGTTAGGTGCCATTGAGCCACATAAGTACACTTATAGTTGACTCAAGCCCCACAACTGCCTGTGCAACTGTTCTGCTACCAGAGTCTGTGTGCCACACGGGCAGGATAGTTGTACAGGACTTCAACCCTGTTTACTTTCAGTCTGCTCTGTTGGCCATAGAGCATTTGTGTTACCTTTTGAGTCCAGTTTCTTCTGTCCCACTAGGGTGCTGGGTGCCATGTGTCTACAGATTATGTTGTTCACTCAGTCTTGTTGTTTAGGTTCCACCAAATGCACCCATCACTTTCCCTATAAACTGTGTACTCTTGCTGGTCATCGTTGGCCAGAAAAATGTCCATATTCCCCGTTTTGACTTGGTAGACTTACCAAATCTCACAGAGGCTGCTTCCATTCTGCCATCTTACCAGGGCTCATAAAATGTATTGTTAAAACAAAATTGGATCACATCTTTATTAATTGTTATGAATATTTTCCAAGTTATTAAATATTCTCCCCATTATAAATTTGTCATATGGATACACCAGACTTTAACTAATTCTATTCTGATAGACATCTAGTTTTAACTGTTTTAGTTTTACAAAAATTATGCAACAAAGTTCTTTACATTTAGCAGCATTCATATAATTTCTTAGAAGGAGTATTTTTATCTTAAGGACTATGTCAAATATCACCATTGATGCACATTTCTAGTTGTCCCTCAAGGAAAGGTAAAGCCAATCACACACAGCTCTAGTGCATGATTTTCCAACTCTGATTGTAATTATTTTACATTGCCAATTTTATCAGCAGAAAATATTCTCTTCTTTTTATTTTGCATTTCCTTGATAACTATGGGGATATTTTAAAAAATAATTCCTTGTGCTTTCATCAGGGGAAGACTCACTTTATTCAAAATCTAGGTCTTCGAATCTGGTGCATAGAATGCACTCCTGGTTCTTCATCAAAGTATACTTGGTTTGCCTCTCATGATTCATTGCAATGTTGCCTTCTGCTTTCTGTAAGAAGCCAGGGAGGGTGTGGACAGTGGGATCCACATACATGGTGGGATGACATGGTTCACATGCACCTTGTCTCGTTATAGGGAGGGGCTGCTCTCCTATAGTTTAGTTCTGTGCCCTCCTATCACTATAGTGCACTCACGGTTTGCTCTGCCTGTGTTCTGATCCATAAGTATTTGTGAGCTCATGCTAAACAAAGACATAATAACACAAAAGATGAGTGACTTCTGAGTTGATAGATGACTCAGTTGTGGAGATTTGCACATGACTATATTAATAAAAGATTGTGGGCCAAACATTATTGTGAATTCCACTCAGGATCTCATTTTAGATTGTACGTATAATACCAATTTTCAACTTTCATAGTACTGCTTAGCAAGACAGAGCATTCTGAATTGACAGAAGCCCAAATCTTTTTTCTTTCTATAATATTTTTTTTTTCCACCTAGCCTGAGTCAAAGAATTTCCCATTTGAAATGTGGCACTATTTCCAGTTAATTTTTGTTAAGAATTTGATGTTGGTCTTTTTGTTTTGTTTTGTTTTGTTTTTGTTTTTTAATTTCTGTCCTGTTACAGGGTTTACGAATGTCCTTTAAAACGAGTCTGACAATGTAAATTGTACATTGATTTTCCCCTCCTGTTATGGGGAGGGGCAAAGCCTTGGAACATGGAAAAGCCATTAACAGAGCGCTTGACTGTGTCAGTGGGGAAAGCAGAGGAAAAGCAAATCCTTGTCAACATGGTCTTCCTTTCCAGGTTATAGATTAAGTTCTCGAAAGTCTCTCAAAGCACTTGAGGGCCTCAGGTGGATTTGGGGTCTGATCATGTCTCTCACTCTTGGTGTTGTTCTAAAACTGGCTTTGAGTTACCTGTGGTCTGTCACTTGCTTGTACCATTGCCTTGAAGGAGCAGGGACTAAAGCCTGACAAGCAGTAGTCCCATCATGTCATGCCTTCTACATTCATTAGAGGTGTAATTTCAGGATGATATTTTATCACATTGATCCATGTGGCCACCTTTGGCCTTAAAAATATAGTATGGCTTGGTACCCATTCGTCTCCCTCGTTGGCATAAATATTATCGCGAGGTGCTTGAATCTACATGCAGGCTAACATGCATATTCACTGCCTTTCTCCATTTTATACATATTATCTATTCCTTCAAACAAATAGATACCCATCTTCTTTCAGGAACAGAGGGATTTTGGTTTTTAATCATAGTTTTCCAAATAAATCTGAGGCACACCTGAACAGGTGTTCTCTCCATGAATTACTTAATTAAAACAACTCCCTAGGGCCCTT